>JASFAX010002428.1:0-46005 GCA_030737875.1 Allium sativum
GGGTCAGTCATGGGACTTGTATGGGTAAAACAGTTTAAAACAGTTCAAGAAATTAATCGATATCTCATAAGACCACGCCGTATAACGGAACGGGTTTTTCCCTTATGAGAATCCAAATATCTTTATATCAAAACCCTTTGATATTATGATAATGCCTATCAACCATAATATAATAATCATCTAGAAGAAACGCTTTCATCTCACGTTCTACATATATAGTATACAATCAAAACCACAAGCACGTATTGGGTAATGGATTTACAACTATGACAAGGTATGGAACCACCTTTTGCTAGTGTACCTCTAGAGAGGAATACACTGGGTTCAACAAGAACATCTTGCAACCCGGCCACACATGACCGACCACTCATTTCGCTTGAGCGTATCGAATGTATATCACCAAAGGTTGGGATCAGCAACCGTTTCCCGAATGGGACGGTATCAACAATAAATTTTTAGAAGTAAATGAAACTCTAGATCAGGTGATTATACACCCTACTTCGGTGAGACCGACTTAGCCATGCTGCTTGCCCGATTTCTGTCATTTACCGGATGTGAGGCTAGAAGCTATGCTTTATCATCACACCAGATTCACTTTGAATGCCACATCGTCCAATCCATAAAATCACCGATTGACGTCCCTCAACCATACATTATGTGTTAGCTAAAAGAAGTTTCCTTCTCCGCTTTCACTCGTGGTACGGTTGGAGAAATCAATATACGTGATCGTCTGGAAATACTCTGTCAGACATCCGTCCATACAAGTCATCCAGGAACAGGATGAACCGAAGGCACTATTCTGTAACCAGGATAGCCCTTGCATAACTCCGTCTTCAATTTCCGTTGGCATATATGATTCGCAACGCTAATGCCAATACAGAGTGGTTCTTTGGATAATAATCCAACCGGTCTCTCCATATTAACAACGTTAAAATGGTCAAAACTTCGATAGTCTGTGATTTAACTATCGAAGAAAAACAGGTGTGCAAACAACGATATTATTTCCAGGAGGAAAATTATATCGATCAATCATCATTCAACATTTATCTCTTTATTTCATAAATTTACTTATCTCCTGTTTCCCTATATTCAATATTTCTTATTTTCTAAATTTGGAAAATATACGTTATTAACAATGGAAAACATTTCCATTTCTTGTTTTCTGTATTAGAAAACATTTCTGGTTTCTTATTTGGAAAACATTTCCAAAGCTTCTTCATTGGACTTAGACAGATGTTTAAACAAACATCGCTATGCCAACTCAAACCATTTTCTTTACTGCCGAACCTTAACTATTCCTTAGTTAAAAACGAAGCCAATCAAGTTGGCGTAGAAATACCTCTCAGATCTTAACTGAACAACATTTCTAACTTTGAAAAAGGCAAAGTTCACTTTATATTCCTGTTACTAACTTCCTTACGTAACTCTCTTTCAAATCTTTTCTATTCGATAATTCTTTCCTTCGATAAGGTATATTCGATAACTCTATTCAATTTACTCTATTCACTTAACTCTTTTGATTTAACTCTAACTCTATTCACTTAACTCCTATCGAATAAACTATATCCGATAACTCTTTTAATTCTATATGAATAAACTATATATTCGATTAACTCCTTTATTCTATTCGAATAAACTATATTCGATTAACTCCTTTATTCTATTCGAATAAACTTTATTCGATTAACTCCTTTCGATTAAACTAACATCGATTAACTCCTTTTAACTCGATTAAACTAACATCGATTAACTCCTTTTAACTCGATTAAACTATTCATTTATAAAGATTTACTTTTAGTAATGGTTCTTCACTTTACAAATGATTTCCTTTTTAGTAACGTTTTCCTTTTTATAACGTTTTCCTTTTTATAACATCCTATTCGGTTATAAACAAATTTCCTTTTTATAACTCTATTTATTTTCTAAATATTTCCTTTTTATAAAATCTCCTTTGATTGTTATAAATATTATCTCTTTTATAAAATCCTTCGATTTTATAAATAATCTATTTTCAATATTCATTTTGAAAATTCCCCTTTCACCATTCCGGTATGTTATGGTATTCAACATATCAAATCACGATGATCAATATCGTTGAAACACATATAACCGACAACAGATTATATATCACATCATATATCACAATATATGAAAAACAGTAAAATAAAAGTTGAGGAATCCAGTCGGATTCCTCTAACCTGTTTCCCTGCATCACAGATGTTAAACAATATAGATAACATCACTTTTTAGTTCCATATGATATATTCTGTTAAGCAGAATCAATATAGAAATTTAACTAACTGACTAGCAGTTCAATCAAACAGTCAACACACAGTCAATCAGCCAATATTTAAAAGTTCTAAAAATACAACATGAAATTATAAATGTTCAGAGTTATGAGATTTACTCACTTTGGCAGTTCATCGTTAAAGAACGATAAACTGTTATTTGATCTGAATCAAACAGTTTATTTCCCCACAATTCCAAATTAGTCTTAATCCACTTCCAGTCAGCTTCATGTTGTAGTGTCCGTCCATACGGTCCCAACGCAACTTACGGTTCGTCAATCTGGTATGGTATGACCAAGATATCGTATTTACACGATTGAATACATTTCTCGATTAAATAAAAGTTGAATTAACTTATATTGGGCCTTCACCTTTATATCCAGCCCATTCCCTTTCACCATAACCGGACCCAAATTATCTTTCTTCCCCAAAATCCCAATGCCGTGACCTTCCGGAGTAAAACTCCACCATAGCCGATCTTTGCTCCTTCCAAAATTCACAAACCACTTTATTAAAAATCCAACTAAAATAAACACAAATCCCCTCATCTCCTACTCTCCTACTTTGGCACAACCTTGTTTAACTCAACGTCCCGACGTGAGGTGCGACAGCAGCTCTTTGAGCAAGCTATAGGTAAACGCGACCACCAACTCAGCACTGAGCTTCATCATACTTTCACAAAAGATGCTCCTTTCAACCACAAACCCAAATATCAACTCCAAATCCACTATCGTTGCCTCAAATTCCAGGGTATACGAACCCTAGACCTCACGCTGTGTATTTCCAGCGAGACCGGACCTCACCGAGCCCCAAACTATATACACAGAAACGAAGAGAAAATCTACACGAGTTTGGATATACTATTGTCATGATTTATAGAAATTTAAATGAATTTCTTTGATTTTTTTCTTGAGGATGATTTCCACGTTTGGAAGAATAAGAACAGCGGCGGAATTTTGTTAGGTCTTAAGGAATTGCTGAAGTGGGGGTATTTATAGGTTTTAGAATTTAGATATTTTCATTATAAATATTCACTTATAATCAAATGCTGTTTGTACTTATCTTCTGAAAATTTCTGTGACCACATACGATACCTAAAAATCACGAAACTGGGCACGTAGCTAGAGTTCGACATTACGGTCCCAACGAAACTGGTTTCGTTGAATTCCGACTCCGTATGCTCACACAACGTATTTTTAACTATCAAAATATTGATTGTTTCTCACTCTAAAAATCCGTACGGCCACACAGTGACTCTAAAAATCACGAAACTGGACATCTCACAATATATTAACATTGCGGATCCAACAAAATTAGTTTCATCGAATTCCGACTTCTTTGCAAAAGTGGCTATTTTTAAAGCTCTAAATAGCCTATTTAAATATATAAATATATTTAAATATAATTAAATTAAATATAAATAAATTTATATTATCGTATATATTCACAGTGGAATACCATACAACTCTAGAATATTCCTATATGAATTTCTAACTCGATATTCACTTTTGGGTCAACCCGATATTCGATTTATATTGAAATTCCTTTTTAAAATATAAATAATTCCTTTATAAATTATAAAGGAATTCCACAACGACTTTTCTAAAATTTGATTTGGACATATCTCAAAATCTACACGACGAAATTCCGATTTTTCTCTTCCACTAGAAAGATATACTCCACCAGCTCCACACGTTTCTTGTTTCACAGAAATCCGACTTAAAACGAACCCTGTACATTCAATTGAAGTTTGAATCGCCAAATTACGAACTACAACACCATTTCAAGCTCGTTTATAATTATATTATAAACTATACGTTCAACTGTCGACGATTGAATATATTCGTTATTCAAATTCAATTCCAAGCTGAATTAAATATCACAAATGATTCGGTTCACACCATATCGTCATTTCGGCCAATTCTGATTATTTCAGAATTAAATATATTATTTAATTTATTATTTTAATTAAATATTCATCATTATTTAATTCCATGACCATTTAATTCACTATATCACTATTTATATAATTAAATAAATTTATTACAATACCTCTGCCAATGCGGGTCATTACAATCTTTCCCACTTAAAAATAATTTCGTCCTCGAAATTGCTAAAAGGTCGAGGACGACCCTATCGACTGGTTAGAACATATTTGTTCACTTCTTAACTTCAGTTTCAACTGAACCAATTTAATTTCAATTAAATTATTAATTAATTCTTATCAACAAAAATTTTCAAAAATCCTGAAAAAAAATTAATGCCTTAACCTTCGAAAAATTTCGCCAGCACCTCCTTTGTACTGGTCAATTGGTCAAACTCCCACTCGCCTCTCTGGGCCATCTCCAACCCAAAAGAAAATCAAACAACCAAGCGGCTTGCTAATTCGGCTCATAAATCTTATATCCTATAGAAATATAAACTTGTATCTTTTGTCGGCATATCATTATATCCTTTCCACCTGTTATCAATTCAGCGGATACAAGGGTCATCCCAATCAAATTTCGAATATGCTTTTATCCACAACACAACCATTTGCTTATATCCAAGCCAAATATCATTTCAACTCGAGTTTCTTCTCGATTCCCAACTCTTAACTTGATTATCACATTACACTTCAAAATTGAATCCCACAATCCAATTTGTCTTGATATTATTCTAATTCAATCTCAGTTACCACTTTACTGGCTTTACTTTAATTCAAATTTTCTTTCACAAATTTCAGTTAAATTTGTTTTTAATTCAAACAGTCTTTCCCTGGGAGTTTATAAAAAGTTTACTCTTTTCAAAAATCAAAATTTCCTTTTGAACATGTCACTGAGCCCTTAATTAATATTCCATTAGTTAAATCACTTTTCTATTTCTTTATCAATATTTGTTAACCAAATATTTTCAATAACCATATTGGCCTTTATGTTATTTGGAAAACATTTCTGAATATCGCCTTCCCCTTTTTTTCTAAACTTTAGAAAATATATGCTATTTATAATTGGAAAATATCCCAATTACTTATCTCTTTTCCGATCTCGTTTATTTCTATTCTTAGGAAATATCCTTTATTCTATTTCCAAGCTTACACTTATTTGGGTTAAAACGAATGTTGTGTAAAACATCGTTACGACAACCCAAATACTATATTCAACTAACTCTTATTCAACATTGATCTTCGAGCTTGAAATCTTACTATTTATTTGTTAATAATGGAATCAATCAAGTTGGGGTATAACTACCTCTCAGACCTTGACTGAATAACATTTATAACGTCAAAACAGATATGACTACTTACTCGAATAATCAATACTACACAACTACCTATTCACTTTTTTAAACACGTATACACTTCCTCTTTCTATTCTTACTAGATTTTATTATTAGTCTTCCTTTTTGATTTTACTATTCTATTTCTAAGTTCGTTTCGTTATCGACTTCTATATATATACATCGATACGTTGATTTCTAACTATCAAATTATCTTAAAAATATTCTAACTCCTTAAATTTTTGGAAAAATTCGCCATAACCTCCTTTGTACCTGGAGCATCGGGATATTTCAAATAGCCTCCCACGGCCCTCACCAATCCAAAAGAAAAAGAAAAACCAAGCGACTAGCCGATACGGCGCATAAAATCTCATATATGAATTAAATACATACCTTTTCGTTGAGCATTCTATTTATATACCTTCATACCTTATCCATACCTATCTCATGTATATTTATACCTGGCCAATCTATTTTAGCTATACCTGATCGTTTTAACTCATTCGTTAATTAATTTGTTAATTAACTCTTTAGTCTATTTCACTTTTATATTTGAACATGAAATGTTCAAATATATTTTAACTTGCTTATTAACTAATTTGAATCCAAATTTCAAATTTAAGTTCTATATTCGATTTCGAATATCCACTTACAAATCCAATTCACCTTTCAAAGTTCAACTTCAAATTCAAAACTCGATTAACTAATTCCTCTTCGACTTAGTTAATTCTATTCAATTTCTATTCAAATTTTATACCACTTCTATTATTAAAATCTATATATCAAATTCTATTATTCAAATTCTATATATTCAAATTTTATAGTTTAAATTCCATTTGAATTCTATATTCAAATTCCATTTGAATTTCTATATTCAAATTCCATTTCACTTTCGATATTCAAATCTATTTTTAAACTCCATTGAATTATATATTCCAATTCCCATTTCAACTCTATTTGAATTCTATATTCAAATTCCTATTTCAAATTCTATTTTCAAATTCTATTTTCAAATTCCATTTCAATCTATTTGAATTCTATATTCAAATTTCATTTCAAACTATTTGAATTCTATATTCAAATTTCATTTCAAACTATTTGAATTCTATATTCAAATTTCATTTCAAACTATTTGAATCCTATATCTTCTTTATTCAAATCTCATTTGAATTTCTATATTCAAATCCCCTTTGAATTCTCTTATTTAAATTATATGTTTGAATTTCCTTTATTCGAATTCTTTTTCAAACTTTCTTTATTCATTCTTTAAATAAGTCTCGATTTCAATTCCTTTTTAAATCGATATTTCTACCTTTAGAAAATAGATTTCCCTTTTCAATTTCACACTTGTATTTTTATTTCTGAATTATCAGATTCTATATTATAAATCCCATTTTGAAATTCAACACAATTTGTCTTTCTCAAAAAAATTCAAAACAATATCTCTGGTAGTAATTCGTCACTTACAACTCGAAAATGAATACTGATGATGCAGCTGTCATCATCAGAATCTATTTTCCAGCGATCGAAGTGAGTTCAATACTATAAAACCATTTCTAAACATTTCCACTTTGAAATTCATTTCAAAATATAACTCACGCTGTGTGTAAAACAATTAAATATCTCCCAGTGTGATAGCCCGTAACTTCCCCGGTAAGGAAAGCCCGAATTACCTTGAGAACACGACAAAATAAAACACAAACAGAAGAACATTTCATAGTTTATTACAACAATTCCATCAGATACAAGAATATACAGAGTATAAATGAATAAATTACATTCGATAAATATCAGAGATTACAATAAATTACATAGCAGCGGAAAAACAATATAAAATACAACTGAAAACAATACATGGATACAGAGCTTTCCGAGCATCATTCCAGCTGTAAATCAGGACCCTGTGAATATAAATCTACAAAACCAAAACTACTAGCTGCCCGTGTCGAAAATAAGGGCACCCAGATTTTAGGTTAAAACAATAAACTCCAGGTCAGTCATGTGACTGGTGTGAGAACTAAAAAAGTTATTTAAAACTTTACTTTAAAAGAGAGTAATTCAAGGGACCACGCCGTATAACACGGAGCGGGTTTCCTCCCAAGAATACCAGTGCATAGAATAAACAACGCAATGCTTTTTCGAAAAATGAAGCTATTATAAGACCCAGGTCCCATCACACAATGCAACGCAAGCCGGAGGATAGGGTTTTCCCTTATAATAGCCAAACATGCTTGGTACGTTTTAAAACAAATCATTTGATACTATAATAAGTGTATAGTGTCAAAACAATTTCAATCATAAATATCAATCATAGACGGCATGGGTACCATATATCATGTCGCCGTACTAGGCTCTACAAATAAACCGAAATACATGTATTGGAAATTGGATTTACGTCATGAGTCGAGGCAAGGGATAAGCTCCTCTCCGCTTTGAGACACTCTAGCAAATGCCTCAGGACTACACACTCTGGGTAACCCCTGGGATCCTCCAAGACCGGTCCTCTCTTACGTTTGAGGATTAGTTATTCCTGAACACACGTTTCCAGGCCCTGTAGGACCTATAACCGAGGTGCCTCGCATCCAATCCACAAAGGTGAAAAGTATATAAATGTCAGGGCTGGTAGGTCACTGACACCACCCATAGTTAAAAAGAAACGTCGTGCACTCCTTGGGTCCTCATCCCGTTTTTGAATCATACCGAGGCCGTGCTTTGATCATCAACCACAAGACTTTGCTTTTCAACAGAAGCCTTGATCCATGCAACTCAGTGTGCCACATAGGCAATTCATGCCATGCAATTGATATCTATAACCACTAAGCTCGTACGTCTCAGAGAAGGGCGTTAACAAGAGAATGAATTCTCCACCGCCAAACAGATATATTGTAACACCCCGTCTATTCTATAACAGTGAAATTCACAAATTAAAGTATAACTAATTTCAAATCAAAGAATTAAGGGAAATGGGATACGCCATTGTGTTCGTCTCGGAATTCTCCTTTGGATAGAGTCCGAGTTTGCGTAAAACGGACTCCGTATGAAGAAGATATGGCCACTGGAAGTTTCAGAATTCAGTTTAAAATTCAAAATAGCTCAGAAAAACCAATTCAAAATTCAAAATCGGGCCGGATTGGCCAGGGCGGGAGTTTTCCCGCCTAAGGCACCCAGGTCGACTGGGTAGTCGACCTGGGGCTACCCAGGTCGACTGGGTTGTCGACCTGGGTCACCCGTGTCGACTGCCAAGTCGACACGGTGTCGACTGGCGTGTCGACCTGGCCCCTGAGCCAGGTCGAACCCAGCCCCCCTGGCTGGCCTGGTCTGTGTTTGGTCGATTTTCTGAGCTTTGCCTTGTCACTAGGGCTAGGTGTCAGCTCCTGATTGGTCTCTCCTTAAAATGAACGGCTATTATTAAACCAAGCTCCATCGATGGTCCTAATCAACTCACAAACTCTATAAAAAGGACCTAAGACTCACCCTAATTCATACAAACAAAAATGGAGATGAGACCGTCATGCTGTTGAGGAAAGACTAGGAATAGCCGTCAGAAATTGAGAGACAATTAGGAGACAATTCGAAAGCTTAAAGCAACGTCAATTAAATCAAAACAACGCCTACAACAAAGGATAGCATCTCCAAATTCAGAATTCAGATTCCTGAATTGAAGATTCATCATACGTTGTAAGTAGAGTGCTATTCCGATGTGAATTAATAATTGTGTTTTGATTTGTGTAAAATGAGAAATGGAATTGTACTTAATTTGTGGTGATAATAATTCATAATTGTACATTGCTATGATTCTAATTACGAATCGATTTGGGATATTGTGGTATAACGATGTTATGCCTATTGGATATTTGCAAGTAATGTGATTCATGTTGAACGTTAACAACTATATGTTTGTGGTAGTTTATTTCAACACCTATTGGATAATTGCAAGTATATGATTTATGTTAACGACTATATGTTTGTGGTAGTTTATTTGGGATTCATGCAAGTATATGATTCACTAATATGCCAACATGATGTACATTTTTTATGATCAGTTTTATTGTAGTTGGATCCATTTGGGTATTATGATTTATATGAATTTATGTTGGAATTGGCGTCATGATTCAAGTGTAAAACCATACTTTTGTATTAATGACAAAAGCAAGCATCTTTGTGAACTTGTGTTAATCCTATGAACATGACTAGATTACGTTTGGTGTTATACCTAATTGGAAACATGTTTTAGGCCTATGTTGTTATCAAACACGTATGATAATTTTATGTGACATATAATTAAGTTAGATTTACATTCCAATTGCAAGTTTACATGAATAGATTAAAAACCATGATTCATGTTTAGGTATGTTTATGCCATGATTATGTGAATAGATTAAAACCCATGATTCATGTATAGGTATGTTTATGCCATGATTATATGCTATTACAATGCAAGTTCACAAGTGCCTAATTCATGTTAATTAGATCGTTATGTTGCAAGTTCATGCGTTCACACTCCCCTTTTATGTTGCTTAGAATATATAAACACCATGTTCTAAGCCTCCCCTTTTTCATGTGGCTAAGTTGGGTTTAAATGCTAAACCTAACATATGTTGTATTGTAGAGAACGTATAAAACGGGGGTAATGTCGTTTGGGTTAAAATATAAAACATATGTGTTGGCATGTTTGACGCATGCCAATGACCTTAAAAAACAATTAAGTGGTGTAAATTAATTTTACCCAATAAAGATGAATTTGAATAATGGGCCGCAAATATTTACATATAAAAAGAAAAGAGACAAAATATGTAAATTTAGAAAATACGATGTGTTTAACCCGAGGTTGGATTGAGTTGTGATGTAAACCTGCCCGGAATCGCCCGGCTACCCAGTAGTCACAACAATACCTATCCAATGTGGGTGGTTAAACACGGAGCCCAATAAAGACCCGAGGTTAGACTGAGTTGTGGCGTAAGACTGCCCGGACCCAACCGGCAACAGGCAGCCACAACAATACCTGTCTAATTGAGAGGTCGAGGCTTTAATAAGACAATTAAGGCTGAGTCAGGATTGATAGGATTAAGTAAATTGAATTGATACTTAATCAAAATGGAACATGGTAAACTAAACAGACTGATTGGGGGTTTGGTTTACAAAACACTTAACCAACTTAGCATGTTGGCTAGAAATAGAAAACCTGGTAGCGGGGGACCCTTTTCAGCAGTAACCCTACAAGGTGTATCAGGATACCCTGAACTAGGCAGGGTGGGGCACGATTACTGGACTGACTGTAAGAGGTCAAATCGACGGCGGTGGTGTAGCAGTGTAGGTTCTAACGTGGTGCGGGCGTGCACACACTACGGCGCAGAAAAATAAGGCACTGGGCACCAGTAGTATACCTTTGCATTCTAGAATTGTGTCGGGCCGCCACCATGGGACTTGATACACCCCATGGTGGGACCAACATATGTAACTACAACATCGGGGGCCGTAAGACACATGTAACTATGCGAGTAGGAGCCGATCATTTGAAATGGATCAATTCACCCTGATTATGGGGTGCCTGTTGGGAACTAGTTTACAGGGGTGTAGAGATTAATATGGGGTACGATAGTACATTCGACTCTAGACAACTTAACCTAGTTTATAGTGCTTTCCGATTTCCAGTTTATACTTATCATGCCCAGTTCTTTATTCATAGTCTAAATAGTCCTAGACTTACTCAGGCCTTATGTCTGACTCTACTTTTCTTTCGTCTTCTTTTCTTTCGTTTCCCCCCTCCAGGTCCACAGGGAGGGAATACCGCAGCTTGACCAGTTTTCACATCCAGCTTGAAGAGAAAGAATGTATTGCTTGGATCTTTTTCATTTTGGACTATGGCTTTGGACAACATTTATGGGACTTATGCAGTTTACTTATGTTTTTATGCTTCTTTAAATAATGTAATCAAGACAGTTATGAAGATGTTATGTTTTTGGAAGTATTGTAAGACAAATTATGACATGGTTTGTGTAACACGTATTTTGTTGAAATAAAAATTGTTGTTGCTTTCCGCTGTTCAAAAATATGTGTATTTATATCTGTCTTGTGTATCTGTGACTTATACTTATAAACCTCCACCAAAATTAGGGCATTCCCTTTGAGAGTGACCCCAACGGAGGTGGGGTGTTTCACTTGGTATCAGAGCATAGGTTTACCAGATAAGATAAAAAGTCTTGAAAAATTATTTTCAAAAGAAAATTTACAGTAGCATTTTTAAAGATAAAATATTATTTTATTTTAAAAAAGGCATAGTCCCCCAAAGCCATAGGTACTATCTTTTATCCTTCGTTTTGAATCTATCCTTTTTGTTTCAGCATGTCCGAAGAACTTAACTTGCCAGAGGGTATACCAATACCTGGTTGGTTCAGACGGTTCTTAGAAGCAAGGGCCACTCAGCCAGGTCCTACCGTTCCTCCTCCCCCAGCTGCAGGAAATCAACCAGCTGCAGCAGCACCTCTTCCTCCACCTCCTCCACGGGGTAATACTTTTGCTAAGATATGTAAAGATTTTAAAGCTATGGGAGGAAAGGACTTTCATGGAACCGAGTCCTTCGTGGCAGCCAGGAATTGGCTGAAGGAAACCGAGGACTTATTCGTCATCTTTGAGGTAGAAGATAGGCAGAAGGTACAACTGGCAGTATGGCTACTTAAAGGAGAGGCTTCCTACTGGTGGGAAGTCACCAATGCAGAAAGACCAGTGGAAACATGGGAGGACTTTAGGGCAAGGTTTGAGGCTAAATTTCTCTCAAAAGCTGAAAGGAGTCTTCAGTTGGAAAAATTCTTATTTCTTAAGCAAGGGAATATGACAGTCAAAGAGTATGTTAATCAGTTCGATCAGCTGGCTAGGTTCGGACTGGACCTAGTCAACACTCCGTATAAGAAGGCTCTCCGCTTTGTCAAAGGAATGAATGAGCCATTACACAGTTTGGCCATGACCCATATACCCATGGGAGCTACGTATGAAAGGTTGGTGCAGATGGCATTGCTGAACGAAGTGGATAAGGGCAAGAAGGAGACAAAGGCAGAAAGCTCTCAAGGGCAGAAAGAGGGTTTACAGCCTAAGAAGACAGACTTTAAGAAGGGCGGGAAAGACAACAAAGAGAAGAGGAAGTGTAATTTCTATGGAAAAGTGGGGCACTTAGTGAAAGATTGCCGGAAAAAGAAGGCCAAGACGAATGGTGGGTGTTTTTCTTGCGGTGAGACAGGCCACATGGCTAAGGATTGCCCATAGAAACGAGGGCAGGGGCAGAGGGCTGGATCCACCTCAGGGGCACAGGTTCATGTGCTAGAAGCGCCACCTCTGCAACAGCGAGGCATAAATACTTCTGTAGAAAGTGTAGTTTATCTTTATGATCACCCAGTTCGCACTTTATTTGATTCTGGCGCATCACACTCTTTTATCTCGTCTGCTTTAGTAGAGTCTCTGCACCTAAAAACTAGTATGGTAGAGGACCCCTTAATTGTTTCAAACCCAATTGGGGGCCCAACTCATTTGTCTATGATCTGTGTGGGATTGAAAATTTCTATTCTAAGCGTAGAATTTAGATGTAATGCCTTTGTTTTGGGCTTCTCGGGATATGGTTTGATTTTGGGCATGGATTGGCTATCCAGTAATGGTGCCATCCTGGATTGTGAGAAAAGGGTGGTTAGGCTTCTGACCCAACTCGGTAACACTTTGGAAATTACTTGTAATCCCTCGTATGCGGTTATGCTTAGTTATCTTGAATCGCTAGAGATGCTTCTGTTGAAAGTTTGCAATCGGTTAGAGTGGTCCGGGAATATCCGGATGTCTTCTAAGAGGTGAAGGGCTTACCTCCGAAGCGGGAGATAGACTTCCGCATATATCTTGTAGATAATGCAAAGCCCGTTGTGTTGCCCGTTAGACACATGGCTCCGCGGGAAAGGAAAGAGCACAGTAAACAGATTAAAGAGCTTCTAGAGAAGGGGTTCATTAGAAGGAGCATTTCAGAATGGGGCGCTCCAATGGTGTTCGCTACAAAGGCGGATGGTTCACTCCGTCTATGTGTTGACTATAGGGAGCTCAACAAGCTAACGAAAAAGAATAGGCACCCTCTCCCTAGAATTGACGATCTGTTTGATCAGCTTGTAGGAGCGTCTGTTTTCTCCCAACTCGATTTGGCGACCGGTTTTCATCAGCTAAGGGTGGCTGAAGATAGCATCGATAAAACGACATTCAGAACCCCAGACGGCTTCTTTGAATGGCTTGTCATGCCTTTTGGCTTGACAAACGCACCTGCTTACTTCGTGGACCTGATGAGTAGGGTGTTCAGAGAATTCCTCAACAAGTTCGTAGTGGTTTTCGTAGACGATATCTTGATCTTCTCAAAGAGTGAAGAGGAACATGCTCAGCACCTAAGGGAAATCATGGAAACTCTGCGAGTCCATCAGCTAAAAGCCAAATTCTCCAAGTGCCACTTTTGGAGAGAGGAAGTGAGGTTTCTTGGGCACATAGTATCCAAGGTAGTAGCGGTACAGGATTGGAAGACACCAAAGAACGCAACAGAAGTCCGAAGCTTTCTCGGGCTAGCAGGCTTCTATCGGAAATTCATCAGAGACTTTGCAAAAATATCAGCTCCGCTCACAAGGCTGACAAAGAAGAATCTAGTGTTCAATTGGGACTTGGATTGCGAGTTTGCTTTCCAACGACTGAAAAGGGCTCTTACAACGGCCCCAGTTCTGACGTTGCCAGATGGAAGCAAGATGTTCACAGTTTATACAGATGCATGTGGGACAGGGCTAGGTGTTGTCTTAATGCAAGAAGGAAGGGTGGTAGCTTATGGCGGAAGGCAGTTGAAAATGCATGAAAAGAACTACTCGACCCACGATCTTGAGTTAGCTGCCATCGTTTTTGCACTCAAGTCTTGGCGACACTATCTCCTAGGTGAGAAGTTCGAACTTTACACTGACCATAAATCATTGAAATACCTTTTCTCGCAGAAGGACCTTAACTTGAGGCAACAGAGATGGATGGAGTTTCTTGCCTCGTACGATTTCGAGATCTCCTACACTCCGGGCAAAGGCAACGTAGTGGCAGACGCGTTGAGCCGAAAGAAACTGACCCTAAGCCCGCTGTTTGTTGAAAGACAAAGCCTAGAGTTTATAGCCAGCTTTGACTTTAGGCCCTCCTCCGATTTTGTACCGGGCTTGCTAGCATCTCTCGAAGTACGCCCGACTTTAGTGGACTCAATAGGGACAGCACAACGCGAAGACCCTCAGCTTGTGGAGACGATTGAAATGCTAATTAGGGATGAGACTTCAAGTCACCTCAACAGATACTCCATCGACGATAAAGGTTGGCTAAGGCGAGACGGAAGACTATGCGTCCCACAGACAAGGGATTTAGTAAAGAAGGTTCTCGAGGAAGCACATCACTCCAAGATGACGATACATCCAGGCGGAGATAAAATGTACAAGGACATAAAAAGAACTTTCTTTTGGAACGGCATGAAGAAGGACGTGGCAGATTTCGTTTCTAAGTGTATGACCTGCCAACAGGTTAAGGCGGAGCAGAAGAAACCTGGCGGTCTGCTCCATCCTCTAGAGGTCCCGCAGTGGAAGTGGGATAGCATCTCAATAGACTTTATTGATGGGCTGCCTAGGTCTAGAAGAGGCAACACTAGCATTTGGGTAATAGTGGATAGGCTTATTAAAAGCGCCCACTTTTTACCTGTCAAGAGTAAAAGAACTGCCTCATCCCTTGCATCTCAAAGAAATTGTCCGACTCCATGGAATACCCTCCAGCATTGTTAGTGACCGAGACCCTATCTTCACAAGTGAGTTTTGGCGGAGTCTGCAAGAAGCGGTAGGCACATAGTTATGCTTGAGCACAGCCTATCATCCCCAAACCGACGGCCAGACAGAAAGAGTGAATAGAATTTTGGAGGACCTTTTAAGACTGTGCGTCCTTGACTTCGGAGGGACGTGGGAAGACCATCTTCCTTTGGTGGAATTTTCCTACAACAACAGCTACCAAGCACCCATCGGAATGGCGCCCTTCGAAGCCTTATATGGAAGACCGTGCCGATCGCCCACTTGTTGGTGGGAGTCTACTGACAAGCTCATACTTGGACCAGATATGATCCGAGAGACTTCAGAAAAAGTAGACTTAATACGGAGAAGAATGAAGACAGCCCAAGACAGACAAAAATCCTATGCCGACAAGAGGAGGACCGACCTTGAATTTGAGGTTGGGGACAGAGTTTTTCTTAAGGTATCTCCGCTAAGGAACGTTGTTCGTTTTGGAACCACAGGAAAGCTAGCACAAAGGTTCGAAGGACCGTTTCCTATTATCGAGAAAATTGGGAAAATGGCCTATAGATTAGAGCTACCCGAAAAGCTGGCCGGAGTTCACAACGTCTTTCACGTTTCGCACCTCCGATAATGTCCACATGAATCTGCTGAAGTGGTAGAGCCAAATATCTTAGAAGAAGCTGAAGTGGAACGCGAAGCAACCGTGAGGAAAGTTCCAACCCGCATATTAGGAACGAAAGTGAAGAAGCTACGCAACCGCGAAGTCAAGCTCGTCAAAGTTCAGTGGAGCGATGCCGAGGGAGACGTAACTTGGGAAACTGAAGCTAGAATACGCGCAGCCTACCCTTTTCTTTTCGAGGGTACATCTTTGATCTTTCTTTTTCCTTAAGTTGCTCTTTTATCTATCTTTTTAGGTATATCTCCTCGACCTTATCTTTTAGGTAGAAACTCTTTGGATGAAAACATGTAATTGAAACATGTTATGGATGATGGTTGCAAGTGGTTGCAAGTGATTGCTAGTGGTTGCAAGTGATTGCTAGTGGTTGCTCGTGGTTGCATATACACACACCATTTAGGTTTTAGATCGGCTCAGTCACTTCATATTGCATATGCATATATGTATTTATATTCGTATATGGTTGAAGTTTAATGTGTTGTCATATGGATGTTGCATTTTTATATATGAATGATTGAGCACTCATGTAGAATCATGAATAGGAAAATTTGCATACATAATGGATTCATGACACGTACATAATTTGCATTAAGGAGGTCAACTGAATCAGTAGACCGACTGATTTTGCATTAGATAAGTACATGTACACACACTTCGCATATGATCATGAAGCATTAGAAGTCTTTTAAGGACAATGGATGCTCGTGTTTGATGGATGAGTAGATGGATGTTTGGATGTTAGGATGTACATTCTTCCTAAACTTGAAGATTTCGGGGACGAAATCCTTTTAAGTGGGGGAGAATGTAACACCCCGTGTATTCTATAACAGTGAAATTCACAAATTAAAGTATAACTAATTTCAAATCAAAGAACGAAGGGAAGCGGGATACGCCATTGCGTTCGTCTCAGAATTCTGCTTGGGATAGAGTCCGAGTTTGCGTAAAACGGACTCCGTATGAAGAAGATATGGCCTCCGGAAGTTTCAGAATTCAGTTTAAAATTCAAAATAGCTCAGAAAAACCAATTCAAAATTCAAAATCGGGCCGGATTGGCCAGGGCGGGAATTTTCCCGCCCAAGGCACCCAGGTCTACTGGGTAGTCGACCTGGGGCTACCCAAGTCGACTGGGTAGTCGACCTGGGTCACCCGTGTCGACTGCCAAGTCGACACGGTGTCGACTGGCGTGTCGACCTGGCCCTTGAGCCTGGTCGAACCCAACCCCGCTGGCTGGCCTGGTCTGTGCTTGGTCGATTTTCTGAGCCTTGCCTTGTCACTAGGGCTAGGTGTCAGCTCCTGATTGGTCTCTCCTTAAAATGAACAGCTATTATCAAACCAAGCTCCATCGACGGTCCTAATCAACTCACAAACTCTATAAAAAGGACCTAAGACTCACCCTAATTCATACAAACAAAAATGGAGATGAGACCGTCATGCTGCTGAGGAAAGACTAGGAATAGCCGTCAGAAAATGAGAGACAATTAGGAGACAATTCGAAAGCTTAAAGCAACGTCAATTAAATCAAAACAACACCTACAACAAAGGATAGCATCTCCAAATTCAGAATTCAGATTCCTGGATTGAAGATTCATCATACGTTGTAAGTAGAGTGCTATTCCGATGTGAATTAATAATTGTGTTTTGATTTGTGTAAAATGAGAAATGGAATTGTACATAATTTGTGGTGATAATAATTCATAATTGTACGTTGCTATGATTCTAATTACGAATCGATTTGGGATATTGTGGTATAACGATGTTATGCCTATTGGATATTTGCAAGTAATGTGATTCGTGTTGAACGTTAACAACTATATGTTTGTGGTAGTTTATTTCAACACCTATTGGATAATTGCAAGTATATGATTTATGTTAACGACTATATGTTTGTGGTAGTTTATTTGGGATTCATGCAAGTATATGATTCACTATTATGCCAACATGATGTACATTTTTTATGATCAGTTTTAGTGTAGTTGGATCCATTTGGGTATTATGAATTATATGAATTTATGTTGGAATTGGCATCACGATTCAAGTGTAAAACCATACTTTTGTATTAATGACAAAAGCATGCATCTTTGTGAACTTGTGTTAATCCTATGAACATGACTAGATTACGTTTGGTGTTATGCCTAATTAGAAACATGTTTTAGGCCTATGTTGTTATCAAACTCATATGATAATTTTATGTGACATATAATTAAGTTAGATTTACATTCCAATTGCAAGTTTACATGAATAGATTAAAAACCATGATTCATGTTTAGGTATGTTTATGCCATGATTATGTGAATAGATTAAAACCCATGATTCATGTATAGGTATGTTTATGCCATGATTATATGCTATTACAATGCAAGTTCACAAGTGCCTAATTCATGTTAATTAGATCGTTATGTTGCAAGTTCATGCGTTCACACTCCCCTTTTATGTTGCTTAGAATATATAAACACCATGTTCTAAGCCTCCCCTTTTTCATGTGGCTAATTTGGTTTAAATGCTAAACCCAACATATGTTATATTGTAGCGAACGTATAAAACGCGGGTAATGACGTTTGGGTTAAAATATAAAACATATGTGTTGGCATGTTTGACGCACGCCAACGACCTTGAAAAACAATTAAGTGGTGTAAATTAATTTTACCCAATAAAGATGAATTTGAATAATGGGCCGCAAATATTTACATATAAAAAGAAAAGAGACAAAATATGTAAATTTAGAAAATACGATGTGTTTAACCTGAGGTTGGATTGAGTTGTGATGTAAACCTGCCCGGAACCGCCCGGCTGTCCAGTAGTCACAACAATACCTATCCAATGTGGGTGGTTAAACACGGAGCCCAATAAAGACCCGAGGTTAGACTGAGTTGTGGCGTAAGACTGCCCGGACCCAACCGGCAACAGGCAGCCATGATGTGCACGTAAAATTGCACATTTATATTCACATATTTATTCTTGTTAAATAAATAAATGAACATTTTTGGGTGTTTTATACGATCAAACCATATTTTAAATATTTTCAAAATCATCACTCATTTTGGGAAAAATTGATCACTTATGCATGTTTTATTTTGTGATTGCATTTACTTGTTCTTTGTTATTGTCTCTAATAGGAATTTTGGTGCACAAATAATGCATACACATGAAGATTTGGAGCACAAATGCATGCATACAAAGGAATGAAGAGGAAATAATTCTCGTACATGATCATGGAGGACCCCACCTCTCAAATTAACCTCTTTCTCTTAAAGCTTCTTATTAAAGACTAATTGAATGAGACAAAAGGCCTCATGCATCTTACATGACTCATTAGTGGCTAAGAGAGGATTAGAAGCTTCATGAAGGGACATTTTGGGGATTTCCCATAATGAGTGATTAGGGTTTTGGGGTTTGTGATCTTGTATATATACCCCCTTCATGTTCATTTATCCATCCCTTTCTTGGATCTTCTCTTTTTGTCTTTTAGTTGGTTTAGTTTAGATCATAGCTCTCTTTTATTTTAATGGCTACTTAGCCATTTTATTTATGTAACTTCTTTGCTTTAATGCAATTTAATTTCTATGCTCTTTACTTTCATGTTCATAGCTTATATTTACATTCATGTTCATAGCTTAGATTTACTTTCATGTTCATTTACTTTATGTTCATAGCTTAGATTTACTTTATGTTCTTAGTTTATGTAACACCCCGAATTTTAGTCAATACTAAAATTCACTAATTACAGGATAAATATTCTCAGATGTGGGAATTGGGGGTAATGGGCTACGTTATTGCGTTCGTCTCGGAAAAATACGCGAAATAGAGTCCGAGTTTTCGAGAATCGGAGTCCGTATGGCCCGGTTATGGCCCAAAGAAGTTTGCAGAAAAATTAGAGCTAAAAACAGATTTAGGAATTTAAATTTAGATTTTAAATTAGAACCAGCGGGGCCAGGCGGGGAGATTCCCGCCCTAAGCATGTCGACAGGGCTGTCGACAGGCCTGTCGACAGGGGTGTCGACTTGCCTGTCGACTTGCCTGTCGACACGGCGTGTCGAACCAGGGTGCTTGGGTGCACCAGATCTGGTTTTCTGGCTAGGGCTGGGCTTGGTTCTAGAGATTTCCTAAATCTAACGGACCTAAATTAATCTAGGGTTAATCTAAGGGCCTAAAACACTCTCTTAATCTATAAATACACCCTAAACCTACCTTAATCCATACTAAAAATAGAAATGAAGGCCTCATGCCGCCAAATTAAATCCTAGAAGGAGTCTCCATTAATCTAAGAAGGAAGTTTCAAGCTAATCCCTCTCATATCATTCTCTAATCATCACCATCTTCATAATTAGCAACTAATCCCTCTTCATAAGTTGGTTAATTTTGGGTTTGGTGAGTTTCTATCACTTTAACATCAATTGTTAAAGTAAATAGATTGGGTGTAATGAGACTTATGGTCTTAAATGCGGATTAGTGAGTTTGAATCATTTATAATGATATGTTACTCTATGTTGTTCTATGTTTATGCATGTTTGACAAGTTGGTTTATGTATGCTTAATAAGTTGGTTTATGCATGCTTAATAAGTTGGTTTATGAATGTTTAACAAGTGGGTTTATGCATATTTAACGAGTGGAATTATGCATGTTTAATAAAGTGAGTTATGCAAGTTAAGTATATGTTTAAATGCAAGTTTAATGTGATATGCAAGTTATGCATGCTTATGCAAGTGTATGGATGCTTATGCAAGTCATGTATATGTTTAAATGCAAGATTTATGTGATATGCAAGTTATGCATGCTTATGCGAGTATATGAATGCTTATGCAAGATATGTATATGCTTAAATGACATGATATGCAAGTTATGCATGTTTATGCAAGTATGTGAATGCTTATGCAAGTATGTGGATGCTTATGCAAGTATGTGAATGCTTATGCAAGTTATGTGTATGCTTAAATGCATGTTTAACATGTTATGCAGGTTATGAGAATGCCTATATGCAAGTTCAACATGTTATGCAAGATATGTGTATGATAATATGCAAGCTCATATGCAACATGTTATGCAAATCATGTGTATGATAATATGCAAGTTTGGGTTATATGTAGTTGGGTTAATATATGCTCATATATGCAAGTTGACATCCTCTTAACCCATGACAAAGTTGTATGCTAAACCCATGATATTTGTGATGATCTTCCCCTTATTTATGTCATGAAATGAGAACGATTTACGTGGGGAACGATGGGGTTGGTAAATATGTTAATAAATGAATGATTGGGTATGATTAAGCATACCATAAAAATAAATTACCATAAGTGGGAATTTACCTATTGAGTTAGGTCTACCCCATGGGAATTTACCTATTGAGTTAGGTCTACTCATGTTATGGAAAACTTGATATTAATTAGGGATAATTAATATGGGGGTGATTAATTAGGTGTAACTAATCGACTAAGACACGAGGTGGGACTCATTTGTAGTGTAAAACTGCCCGGACCCGACCGGCTTAACCAGTTGCTACAAATGTCAGCCCAATGTGAGAGGTCTTAGCCATGAATTAAATACGTGATTAAAGTAAAGACACGAGGTTAGGCTCTGTTATGACGTAAGACTGCCCGGACTCTACCGGCTTAACCAGGCGGTCATAACAGCCAGTCTAATGTGGGAGGTCTTTATGGGGGATCACGGTCTTAATTAATTAAGAAACACTTAACCATATTAGAATGTGGTGGGACATGAGGGGTTAAGTGGGTGCCTTGGGTGGCATGTGGAAATTTAATGGTTGCCTTGGGTGGCATGTGGAATCTAGTGGGTTGCCTTGGGTGGCAATAGAAAAATACGATTAGAATACTTAACCAAGTGGAAACATGTAATTAAACATGATTAAAGGGTTAAGTGGGATACACTAGATATATGACAAGCTTAGGTGGGTAGCTTGTTGGGGGCCCATTTCAACCAATATCCCAAACGTATCTTTGTGGGCTCGACCCATGTCGAGTGACGGGACACGCATATTGGGCTTGATTATAAGAGGCCAAAACGGGTTAGCGGTGGCAACGCAAGTCCAACGGGTTTCATATGCGTGTGTGGGCCCGGGCTGGTAGATAAGCCGTTGTTGCATCGTGTAGATATAAAGCCGTGCACCGTTGATAGTATTGGGTAGCCACTTTAGGGGAGTGATACACCCCACTGTGGGACCAGCACGGGTATCTATGGTAGGGAGCCGATCGATGGGGAGTAGTGGGTACACCTAATAAAGATAGGGGCAGACGGCACCTATGTAGGGGTACACGAAACTACTGGGTAAGAATTACTGAGTACACCTAGTGGAGATAGGGGCAGACGGCACCTATGTAGTGGGCTAGGGGTACACGAGACTACTGGGGAAATTTTCTAAGTCCTTGGAAGGGATCAACCTTTAAGTAGGAATGACTGGTGTGGTGCAGTTAGTAATTATCCTTGGGTGGGTAGATGCGTCCTTATGGTTATCTTAGTTTATCCTAAGTCTACCAAGCTGCTTAGTGTAGCCATTCATCCCCAGATATTACCGTAGGTCAAGTTTATGTCTTCTCTGGTTACTTTAATGATTGTATTGTTAAAGTTATAGGACTCACTCAGACTTATGTCTGACCCCGTTGTTTTTATCTTTTTCCCAACCCTCAGGTCCTACGGTGGATCCTAGCGGTAGTAGAGCTTGATCGGATTGCTGTTCCAGTCTTTAGGAGCTTGGGTAGATGTAAAGCTCCAGTTATCCAGTTATCTTTTCTTTTGTTATGGCTATTGTATGAGAGAGTGGGATTATGTACTTCTTTATTTTGATGGATATTGTACTTGACTTTTATCGTGGTTTTATGATGTAACCAGACATGTTTATTTCCGCTGTTGTGAGATGATATTTTTAAATTTCAAGTACTAATTATATCTGTCTTGTTGTAATTTTTCTGTTCTATATTCACTAAAATACTCCACCAATGCTATGGCATTCCCTTAGTGAGTGACCATAGCGGGCGTGGGGTGTTACACGTGGTATCAGAGCAAAGGTTACCGGAACAGATAAAATTTTTAGAAAACTATTTTTCTAAAACATTTTTGGAAAAGATATTTTCAAAAACATGTCTTTTAAGAGAAAAGTTTTTGAAAGAAAAGCATAATCCCCAATAGCCATATCTATATCCTTCGAATTCTCCGTTTTGAATCTTTCCTTTTTCGTTTCAGCATGGCCGAGAATCTTAATCTTCCGGAGGGTGTGACGGTACCAGTATGGTATAGGAGATTGATGGAGGCTAGGGCCACCACTACGGGTCCAGTAAATGTTCCTCCACCAACCGTAGCACCCGATCTTCCTCCTCCCCCTCCTCCTCGCACAGATACTTTTGCTAAGACTTGCAAGGAATTTAAAGCTATGGGAGGGAAACCTTTTCAAGGATCTGAAACTTTTGTGGAGGCTAGAGATTGGCTTAAGGAGGTGAAAGAGTTTATAGATATCTTTGAGATGGAAGAAGGGAAGAAAGTCAAGTTGGCTGCTTGGTTAATGAAGGGAGAGGCCTCATTCTGGTGGGAGGTCACTAATGGAGAACGCCCCGTTGACTCTTGGGCGGATTTTAGGCAAAGATTTGTGGCAAAGTTTCTCTCAAGGGCGGAGGAAAACTTGTATATGGAAAGATTCTTGACTCTAAAGCAAGGAAATCTTTCGGTGAAGGAATATGTTAACAAGTTTAATCAATTGGCAAGGTTTGGCCTAGATATGGTGAATACACCGGAGAAGAAGGCTTTGCGGTTCGTGAAAGGCTTGAATGAACCTATGCATGGGTTGGCTATGACTCATATCCCTATGGGGACCACCTTTGAGAAGCTAGTTGACATGGCACTCATGTATGAGGAAGAGAAGGGTCCTAATGCTAATAAGGCACCCGAGAAGAAGGGAGATCAAAAGAGACCTCAGCAACAACAACAAAGCAAAGGTGGGAAAGGCAACGGTGGCAAGGGCAAGAAGAAGAAGTGTTTCAATTGTGGGACACCTGGCCACCTAAGCAAGGATTGTCGCAAGAAGAAGAAGACCGGCTGCTTCCACTGTGGTGAAGCAGGGCATTTAGTGAAGGATTGCCCTAAGAAGGGGCAAAGGACGGGATCTACCTCAGGAGGACAGGTGCAAGCTCTTATGGCACCGAGTCAGGCTATGGGGCAAGTACAGGCTCTCGCGGTTCCACCGATTCAGGAGAGAGGTAGAACTATTTCCGTTGAAAGTCTGGTTTTTCTATTTGACCATCCTGTCCGTACATTGTTTGATTCAGGCGCATCGCATTCGTTTATTTCATCATCATTAGTTGAGTTACTGCACTTAGACACCAGTCTGGTAGATGATCCCTTGGTTGTTTCAAATCCAATTGGGGGCTCCACTTATTTGTCCATGATATGTTTGGGTTTGAGGATTTCTATACTTAGCATTGAGTTTAGATGTGATGCTTTTGTATTGGGCTTCACGGGCTATGGGTTGATTTTGGGCATGGACTGGTTATCCAGTAATGGTGCCGTTCTTGATTGCGAAAGGAGAGTTGTTAGGCTCATGACCCGCTTGGGTAACACTCTCGAGATTTCTTGTAATCCCATGGACTCTGTTATGCTAAGTTATCTTGAATCGCTTCGGTCGAGAGTTTGTAATCTGTTAGAGTGGTCCGGGAATATCCGGATGTGTTTGAGGAGGTGAAGGGCTTACCTCCGAAGCGGGAGATTGACTTCCGAATATATTTGGTGGATAATGCTAAACCGGTATCTTTACCAGTGCGCCACATGGCTCCTCGTGAGAGGAGGGAACTCCATAAGCAAGTAGGGGAGTTACTTGTGAAGGGGTTCATAAGACGGAGCATATCGGAGTGGGGTGCTCCAGTAGTATTTGCTACGAAGGCGGATGGGTCCCTCAGACTTTGTGTAGACTATAGAGAACTCAACAAGCTCACAAAGAAGAATAGACACCCATTGCCGAGAATAGATGATCTTTTCGATCAGTTGGTTGGCGCTTTAGTATTTTCTCAGTTGGACTTGGCCACGGGGTTTCATCAGTTGAGGGTGGCTGAGGATAGCATATACAAGACTGCCTTTAGAACTCCGGATGGTTTCTATGAGTGGCTGGTGATGCCATTTGGGTTGACGAACGCCCCTGCATACTTTGTTGATTTGATGAGTAGGGTGTTCAGGGAGTTCCTTAATAAATTCGTGGTGGTCTTTGTGGATGATATCTTAGTATTTTCTAAGAGTGAAGAAGAGCATGCCTTATATCTTGGGGAAGTGTTGAAGACTCTTCGAGCACATAGCCTTAAGGCTAAATTCTCTAAATGTCACTTCTGGAGGAAGGAAGCACGGTTCTTGGGGCACGTGGTCTCCAAGGAAGGGATAGCTGTGGATCCCGTGAAGGTAGTATCAATTCAGGATTGGAAGGTTCCGAAGAATGCTACCGAAGTAAGAAGTTTCTTGGGGTTGGCGGGTTATTATAGGAAGTTTATTAAAGACTTCGCGAAGATATCAGCCCCATTAACCCGCTTAACAAAGAAGAATCTTGTTTTTGCATGGGACGTAGATTGTGATGATGCGTTCCGACGGTTAAAGAGAGCTTTAACCACGGCTCCAGTTTTAGTGTTGCCAGATGGGAGCAAGCCATTTGTTGTCTATACCGATGCCTGTGGGACAGGACTTGGCGCAGTCTTAATGCAAGAGGGAAGGGTAATAGCCTATGGTGGAAGGCAGTTGAGGGCACATGAGAAAAATTACCCTACCCATGATCTAGAGCTGGCCGCTATTGTTTTTGCGCTTAAGATTTGGCGCCATTATCTTCTTGGTGAGAGATTCGAGTTGTTCACTGACCATAAATCTTTGAAGTACTTGTTCTCTCAGAAGGATCTTAACTTAAGACAGCAAAGGTGGATGGAGTTCTTAGCATCTTATGATTTCGAGATAGCGTATACCCCTGGCAAGGGTAACGTGGTGGCGGACGCCTTGAGTAGGAAGAGGTTGTCCTTGAGTCCATTGTTCGTGGAACGACGAAACTTGGAGTTTATCTCGATGTTTGATTTCAGACCTTCCATTGATTATGTACCCGGTTTGCTAGCTTCCTTGGAAGTTAGGCCTACTCTTTTGGGGCGGATTGGAGAAGCACAGAGGGGCGACCCACAGTTGGTTGAGCTAGTAGAGAAGCTCATGAGGGGGGAGTCGTCCAGCCATTTGAGTAGGTACACCCTAGACGATAGGGGGTGCTTGCGTAGAGACGGTAGACTTTGCATACCGCAAGACGAGGGTTTGAGGAAGGCTATTCTTGATGACGCACACCGTTCTAGGATGACCATTCATCCCGGTGGGGATAAGATGTACCAAGACATGAAGAGGGTTTTCTTCTGGGCCGGTATGAAGAAACATGTGGCTGAGTGTGTCGCTCGATGTTTGGTGTGCCAGCAAGTGAAGGCGGAGCAAAGGAAACCAGGTGGGTTGCTTCACCCATTGGAGGTTCCGCAATGGAAGTGGGATAGCGTCTCGATGGATTTTATTGACGGGTTACCCAGATCGAGGAAGGGTAATACAGGAATTTGGGTGGTGGTAGACAGACTTACTAAGAGTGCCCATTTCATACCTGTGAAGAGTAAGAGGACTGCTCCATGGCTAGCTTCAGTATATCTTCGAGAGATAGTTCGATTACATGGGGTACCCTCTAGCATAGTAAGTGATCGAGATCCTATCTTCACTAGCGAGTTCTGGAGAAGTTTGCAAGAAGCAGTGGGGACTCAATTGTGTCTGAGCACCGCATATCATCCTCAGACGGACGGCCAGACTGAGAGGGTGAATCGTGTTCTAGAAGACCTTTTGAGGCTTTGTATCTTAGATTTTGGAGGTACATGGGAAGAGCATCTTCCATTGGTGGAGTTCGCATATAATAACAGCTTTCAGTCCAGTATTGGTATGGCTCCTTTCGAAGCTCTCTATGGAAGGCCTTGTCGATCACCTACATGTTGGTGGGAATCTATGGATAAGATCTTGCTTGGGCCCGATATGGTTAGAGAGACTTCTGAGAAGATTGACTTGATTCGAAGAAGGATGAAAGCAGCGCAGGATAGGCAAAAATCTTATGCGGACAAAAGAAGGACGGATCTTGAGTTTGAGGTTGGGGATATGGTTTTTGTTAAGGTATCTCCGTTGAGAAATGTTGTTCGCTTCGGATCCGTTGGGAAGTTAGCACCGAGGTTTGTTGGGCCGTTTCCTATCAAGGAAAGGATTGGACGGATGGCATATAGGGTGGAGTTGCCCGACAGACTTAGTGGTGTTCATGATGTATTCCATGTATCACATCTGAGGAAGTGCTTACATGAGACGGCAGAGGTGGTAGAGCCGAGCTTCCTTAGAGATGTAGAGGTAGAGCGTGATGCGACTATTCGACGAGCTCCTACTCGCATCCTTGGGTCAGAGACTAGGAAGTTGAGAAACAGAGAGGTTCAACTAGTCAAGGTGCAATGGGGAGAAGATGAGAGCAACGCAACTTGGGAGACGGAAGCGAAGATGCGTTCATTGTACCCATTTCTTTTTGAGGGTATGTCTTTACTTTCTCCTTTATCACTTGTCTGGTACTTATCTTATCTTTGGTATGTCCTCTCGTTAGTACCTTTGGCCTTTAGATAGGGTAAACCTATGGTTGAAACATGTGTTTGAGACATGTTATGGTTGATGGATGCAAGTGGATGCAAGTGTTTGCTAGTGGTTGCTCGTGGATGCATATACACACACTCTAGGCACTAGATCGGCTCAGTCACTTCATATTGCATATTGCATAAAATTGTGTGTAGGAAAATATATTTATGGATGTATAATGGTTGTGTTATCACATGGATGATGCATTTTGATGGATGATTGTGCACTCATGTAGATATTGTATGTGTCAATAGGGTTTTCTCGCATACATAATGGATGCATGGCACTATCATGGTTTGCATATGTTCATACATTAGATAGGGAACATATACACACACTGTTTGCATATGCTCATACATCATTAGAAACTGTTTAAGGACAATGGATGCCCGTGGTTGATGATTTGAGTAGATGGTTGTTTGGATGATAGGATATGCATTCTCCTTAGCTTAGAGATTTCGGGGACGAAATCCTTTAAGGAGGGGAGAATGTAACACCCCGAATTTTAGTCAATACTAAAATTCACTAATTACAGGATAAATAATCTCAGATGTGGGAATTGGGGGTAACGGGCTACGTTATTGCGTTCGTCTCGGAAAAATACGCGAAATAGAGTCCGAGTTTTTGAGAATCGGAGTCTGTATGGCCCGGTTATGGCCCAAAGAAGTTTGCAGAAAAATTAGAGCTAAAAACAGATTTAGGAATTTAAATTTAGATTTTAAATTAGAACCAGCGGGGCCAGGCGGGAAGATTCCCGCCCTAAGCATGTCGACAGGGCTGTCGACAGGCCTGTCGACAGGGGTGTCGACTTGCCTGTCGACACGGCGTGTCGAACCAGGGTGCTTGGGTGCACCAGATCTGGTTTTCTGGCTAGGGCTGGGCTTGGTTCTAGAGATTTCCTAAATCTAACGGACCTAAATTAATCTTGGGTTAATCTAAGGGCCTAAAACACTCTCTTAATCTATAAATACACCCTAAACCTACCTTAATCCATACTAAAAATAGAAATGAAGGCCTCATGCCGCCAAATTAAATCCTAGAAGGAGTCTCCATTAATCTAAGAAGGAAGTTTCAAGCTAATCCCTCTCATATCATTCTCTAATCATCACCATCTTCATAATTAGCAACTAATCCCTCTTCATAAGTTGGTTAATTTTGGGTTTGGTGAGTTTCTATCACTTTAACATCAATTGTTAAAGTAAGTAGATTGGGTGTAATGAGACTTATGGTCTTAAATGCGGATTAGTGAGTTTGAATCATTTATAATGATATGTTACTCTATGTTGTTCTATGTTTATGCATGTTTGACAAGTTGGTTTATGTATGCTTAATAAGTTGGTTTATGCATGCTTAATAAGTTGGTTTATGCATGTTTAACAAGTGGGTTTATGCATATTTAACGAGTGGAATTATGCATGTTTAATAAAGTGAGTTATGCAAGTTAAGTATATGTTTAAATGCAAGTTTAATGTGATATGCAAGTTATGCATGCTTATGCAAGTGTATGGATGCTTATGCAAGTCATGTATATGTTTAAATGCAAGATTTATGTGATATGCAAGTTATGCATGCTTATGCGAGTATATGAATGCTTATGCAAGATATGTATATGCTTAAATGACATGATATGCAAGTTATGCATGTTTATGCAAGTATGTGAATGCTTATGCAAGTATGTGGATGCTTATGCAAGTATGTGAATGCTTATGCAAGTTATGTGTATGCTTAAATGCATGTTTAACATGTTATGCAAGTTATGAGAATGCCTATATGCAAGTTCAACATGTTATGCAAGATATGTGTATGATAATATGCAAGCTCATATGCAACATGTTATGCAAATCATGTGTATGATAATATGCAAGTTTGGGTTATATGTAGTTGGGTTAATATATGCTCATATATGCAAGTTGACATCCTCTTAACCCATGACAAAGTTGTATGCTAAACCCATGATATTTGTGATGATCTTCCCCTTATTTATGTCATGAAATGAGAACGATTTACGTGGGGAACGATGGGGTTGGTAAATATGTTAATAAATGAATGATTGGGTATGATTAAGCATACCATAAAAATAAATTACCATAAGTGGGAATTTACCTATTGAGTTAGGTCTACCCCATGGGAATTTACCTATTGAGTTAGGTCTACCAATGTTATGGAAAACTTGATATTAATTAGGGATAATTAATATGGGGGTGATTAATTAGGTGTAATTAATCGACTAAGACACGAGGTTGGACTCATTTGTAGTGTAAAACTGCCCGGACCCGACCGGTTTAACCAGTTGCTACAAATGTCAGCCCAATGTGAGAGGTCTTAGCCATGAATTAAATACGTGATTAAAGTAAAGACACGAGGTTAGGCTCTGTTATAACGTAAGACTGCCCGGACTCTACCGGCTTAACCAGGCGATCATAACAGCCAGTCTAATGTGGGAGGTCTTTATGGGGGATCACGGTCTTAATTAATTAAGAAACACTTAACCATATTAGCATGTGGTGGGACATGAGGGGTTAAGTGGGTGCCTTGGGTGGCATGTGGAAATTTAATGGTTGCCTTGGGTGGCATGTGGAATCTAGTGGGTTGCCTTGGGTGGCAATAGAAAAATACGATTAGAATACTTAACCAAGTGGAAACATGTAATTAAACATGATTAAAGGGTTAAGTGGGATACACTAGATATATGACAAGCTTAGGTGGGTAGCTTGTTGGGGGCCCATTTCAACCAATATCCCAAACGTATCTTTGTGGGCTCGACCCATGTCGAGTGACGGGACACGCATATTGGGCTTGATTATAAGAGGCCAAAACGGGTTAGCGGTGGCAACGCAAGTCCAACGGGTTTCATATGCGTGTGTGGGCCCGGGCTGGTAGATAAGCCGTTGTTGCATCGTGTAGATATAAAGCCGTGCACCGTTGATAGTATTGGGTAGCCACTTTAGGGGAGTGATACACCCCACTGTGGGACCAGCACGGGTATCTACGGTAGGGAGCCGATCGATGGGGAGTAGTGGGTATACCTAATAAAGATAGGGGCAGACGGCACCTATGTAGGGGTACACGAAACTACTGGGTAAGAATTACTGAGTACACCTAGTGGAGATAGGGGCAGACGGCACCTATGTAGTGGGCTAGGGGTACACGAGACTACTGGGGAAATTTTCTAAGTCCTTGGAAGGGATCAACCTTTAAGTAGGAATGACTGGTGTGGTGCAGTTAGTAATTATCCTTGGGTGGGTAGATGCGTCCTTATGGCTATCTTAGTTTATCCTAAGTCTACCAAGCTGCTTAGTGTAGCCATTCATCCCCAGATATTACCGTAGGTCAAGTTTATGTCTTCTCTGGTTACTTTAATGATTGTATTGTTAAAGTTATAGGACTCACTCAGACTTATGTCTGACCCCGTTGTTTTTATCTTTTTCCCAACCCTCAGGTCCTACGGTGGATCCTAGCGGTAGTAGAGCTTGATCGGATTGCTGTTCCAGTCTTTAGGAGCTTGGGTAGATGTAAAGCTCCAGTTATCCAGTTATCTTTTCTTTTGTTATGGCTATTGTATGAGAGAGTGGGATTATGTACTTCTTTATTTTGATGGATATTGTACTTGACTTTTATTGTGGTTTTATGATGTAACCAGACATGTTTATTTCCGCTGTTGTGAGATGATATTTTTAAATTTCAAGTACTAATTATATCTGTCTTGTTGTAATTTTTCTGTTCTATATTCACTAAAATACTCCACCAATGCTATGGCATTCCCTTAGTGAGTGACCATAGCGGGCGTGGGGTGTTACAGTTTAGTTCTCTTCTTGTTCTACTTAGTTTTTCTTTCATTTTGCTTAATCTTCTAATGTTGAAACTTACATGTGTTGGTATTACAACACATATGAGTGGCTAATCCCTTGATTTAGGGGTAATGATGCTCTCTAACTTTGTGTAAGTTCAACATGTGTATGATTTGTGATCTTTAATATGTGCTTCATGTTAGTGAATATTGATGTAATTTATACATATGGGTTTGATAGGTTATGTTGCATTTGCAAATGATATATACTTATTCAATATAAACACAAGTTACATCAATATTTGCTAAGTGATTATTGATTTTGAAATGAAAGTATGAACAAAATTTGATGGTCTATAGTTCTAGCCAATAGTTCATAGACCATACTTAGAATAGTTTTTCTTTAGTTTCATTTTCATGAGAATCATAAGTGGTTTAAATATTGCATTTATATCACTTTTTGAGATCATACATTGTATGTTTGGTAACTTACATAAAGGTTAGGGTGGATTTACCTCTAAATTACTCTCTAATTTCATATTTAGCTCTCAACTTAGTTTCTAGTTTCATAGTTTTTATTAGAACAATTCAAAGTTTGGTTTAATTCTATTGAATAAAATTGAAATCAATTCTTTCCCTGTGGATCGACTCGCACTCACTACGTACTACAATAGTACGCCGTGCACTTGCGGTTATTTTAATATTTGTGCGACGGTTTTCTAATTTAATAGAAATTCCATTGTAGCGAACAAGTTTTTGGCGCCGTTGCCGGGGAAAGCATTTAATTTTAATTTTATTCTTCGGATTAATTTTGTGTGTGTTTTCATTAAAAAAATATTGCATTCATTTTGTTTTTGGTTCACTTGTGTGTGTTCATTTGTACGTTGTTGCATTTGTTTGATCACATTTGTATGTTGTCGCATTTTGTGTTTGATTTTGTGTTTGTTTTTCTTGTTTGTGTGTTTGTTTCTTTGTTTTAATCTAGTTTCTTTTCAAAAAAAAAAAGTGCATTTGTGTGATAGTTCTTGTGTTTTGTTTTATTTTAATTATTTGTGAATTTAGTGTTGTTCTATCTTAGGAGTGTAAGTTTTATACTTAAAAAATAATAATATGTGTTTTCTTTGCTGCTAGTTTTCAATTATTGTGTGTGTTCGTTCATTTGGCACACAGCAATTCTGTTTTATATTTGAGTCATAGTATATGAATACTTGTTTTAGATTTCTGTTAATTGCTAGCTGTGTCATTTTGATTTCATTTACTGTTAAATTTCAGTACCCTTAGTTAGTTTAAAAAAAAAAAATCCACTGGTCTGTTAAAAGTCTTTTGCATTATACATTTCTGTTTTTGATTTCTGGTCACATTTAACTTTTGTGTTTCTCATTTCTGTTTACATTCGGTGTCTCTTTACATTTCTATACAATTCCTGTGTTCCTCTTCTGTTAGCATTATGTGTCTGCATTTTTGATTTCTTTTGAGTCATCTGTTTTTGCATTGTGTTTGTCTCCTTTGGTCCATCTTACCATATTTAAAAAAAAAATTCACAGTTGCTCATTTCTTTGCTTCATCAATTCTCAATTCATCAAAATTTCAGTTTTTGCATTGAACAATTTTCAATTTACATCTCTGTTTACAGACTGATTTTTCTTTTCCTTTTTGTGTTTACACACTTCACTCTTGCCAAGTTCATCAATTCCATCTTCCCTCTTCAACACTATAACCACTGCCAACATCCCATCCACTCTTCACTGCCACTATCGACTTCCAGTTCAAGACCTCCCCCTTTACCTTAACCATACACTGTTCAACTGTCCACTGCTCTTACTTCTACACTGCCATGTCTAAAACAACTATACTCAACACCTTAAGAACCCTAAAACCAGTCATCGCAAAACCCCTAAATCGGGGCTCTATCTCTTCGCGCACCAGTCTCCCAGTTCACTTGTCGACAGGGCTCCGCGTACACTTGCAGCAACCATCAACCAACATCCTATATCCACAATTCCACCATTCACTTCCTATAAAACAAACCATAAACCACATTCCTTCCAGTTCACTCAACCACATAACATACCACAACAATACACCACTTTCAACCATTTACAAATCCGTTTACCAAAAAAAACATCCAAACTCCTCTGCTCCACTATTCATCACTCACATTCCTCAATTCAAACTCTCCACGCTGCACCATATATCAGTCAGGCTCATCACCATACACAGTTCATCATCACCATCAAAACTGCTTCCCCTGTCCATCTTTCTCCTCTATCACCAGACTTGAAACCCAAACAGCAATTCCATCGGTTCAACCCATTCAACAATACTACCTGCATCTCCATCAACACTGTGCTATATCATCTCTTCAAGCATAAACCAAACTGTCAACAAACCTTGCAACAGCCATCTCCCTTTCCAAGCTGACCCACGCAACAGTCAACCGACCTCAACACCACTTTCTTCTCCAAAACAACTCCACAACTCTTTCATAACCATCACAGACCCCAATCGCCTCAAACCAATCACTCAACAATCGCTTCGAATATCATTTCGATACCTTACCAAAGACAATCGCAAACCCCCAAGGTCGCACGCACAAACATCCACGCCTATAATCCCCAAATTCTTCCACGCAACCGAACCCCTCTTCGTTTTAGCCCCTCAAACATCATACTCAATTCCACTTCCGCAGTGCCATAAAATCGTTCGCCATAACAAGACCAGTTCGCCCTTTTGAATTTTTTTTTATTCTGTCGTTTGTTTTGTTTTTCCTGTCTGGTTTGATTTCGCAATTAGAAGAGGAGGGGTAGGGATTTAAAGTGTTGCTTTGGTCTTTGGGCCATAAATTTGTGTGGGTTCGCAATAATTTTTAAACAAGGCCGGTGGATATTTGTTTGGACCTGTCTATTTACTGGGCTAACCATACTTAGGTTTTATTTCCTTTTGTTTTGATTATTTTGGTTATCTGAACTCAGTTTTGTTCCAAAAAAAAAAGGAAAAAAACATTGTCTTATCCTTGTACAAAATCTTTATTTCAGGTTGCAGGAAATAAGAAGTATCCGTTCTAATCTGCTTTGCTTGCTCGCTTGCTAAATTGTCGTTTAAAAAAAAAATTGCTAATAAATTCGGACGCTTTGGTATTGCTCTCTTCGCCCTTGTTTTTATTTAATTACATTTTTGTTTGCTTGCATTTGCATTTACAAAAAAAAAAAACCAAAAATAAACAAAATTTCATTCGTAGTTGCATTGTTAATTCACGTTTAATTTTTTTTTTGCATTCATTTAGTTTTGTTTTTATTTTTAATGACATTATTATATAATGACAAATTGGGTTCTTTCCAACGATTTATTTCTCGGTGTCTAGACTACGGCAGAGTAATAACCGTTTATAAATATTACGGTGATTCGTAAATATTATATCGGTTGTTCCTCTGAAGGTACTTAAACCTTCGGTTGCATTGCTAGGGTGAATCCTGGTGCACCGATAACTCCTGTCCGTTAACTGGCTGAGAAACCTTTTGTTGAAATTAATCTAACCGTCGTTATATAATTTTAGAAAAACTGTAAATACATAATTTGCATTCATATAGTTGCATTAGGTTCATGCATATGTAAAAAAAACAAAAAACAAAATTGAAAATCAAACATCCAAAAAAAAATACTTTCTCGTTTGTGATTTTTTTTCTTTTTTCTTTTAAAACTTCAAAAAAAAAACCAAGAAAAAATTCCAAAAAATCAAAAATCTTAAAAAAAAAAAAAAACTTTTGTGAATATTTCCTTTTCTCTTAAGCGAAAAAAAAAATTTCAAAAAAAAAAGAAGCTTATTGAAAATGTCTCAATTTTCTTATTCCTACGGATTTTACGATAGTTGTGAAAATCAATATAATCCATATAATTTTACACCAAATTCATATGGATATTTTAATAACGACTATTGTACAAACAATTTGGATTTTACACCATCAACTTTTCAAAATTTTCAAAATAACTCCGAATTTGGACCACATAATTTTCAAACTAACGATCAACCTTCAACTCTTGAAACACAAATTGAATCTTTACTTGAAATGAGCATACAGCAAAATCAAAGAATAAATGAATGGTGTAATTCATATTTGTGCAACAATTCAAGTCAAAGTTTTCAAAATAATCAAAATTTGAATTTACTTCCAAATTCAAATGATTTTGATTATAACCCTTGCCAAATCAATTTCGAACTCCAAAATGAATTTCAAATTCAAAATGAAAATGTGAATAATTTTTCAAATGATTTTGGCAATGGGAATAATTTCAATGATGGTGAAATTAACGATTTTTGTTCTCAACAATTTCAAACTACTCAAGTTAATAATTATAAGTTTGATTTTGTCGAGCAAATGAACGAAATTTTTGATAATCACGCGGATTTGGTATTTGAAACATACTTGAAACGACGTGACCAACAAAATCAAGTTTCAACGTGTGGCGATTTGAACGATAGTCCACTTTTGCCCACAATCGACGATTTTAAAATAACGACTTTCGAAATTGAAAATAATGATCTTAATGAAGTTGTTAATAATACAGTAATTGATTTGGATTTCAATTCTTTTGAGAGGGTGGAACAAAATTTAAAATTCGATATTCCTTTTTCTGAAAATAACGAATTTCAAACCACAACTTTAGAATTTGAAAATGATTTGTGCAATGAAGTTGTGAATAATTCAAAGGAGGACGAATTTGACGAACACAAATTTTTCGGACTTTTCGAAAATAAGTTGAATTTTAAAGAAGTAGATTTGAATCACCATTTTGAATTTGAAATTGATAATTCCAAAGAGTTTTTCAATGATAATTTTGAATTTCAATTTGGTGGAAATACACATGAAATTCAACCAATTATTCAATCTACCCAACAAACCATCGAAAACAAACCAACTCATTCGATTTTTAATAAAACGACATTTGTTTTTCCAAATCTACATTCAACTTCGATAATTTTTATGATTTGGTTTTTCGAGCTTAAGCTGTGTCTCTCACACTTGAAGAGACAAATGAATCGGTCTTTAGAAGACCGTTTCATTTATTTCTTGTCAATATATTTTCTGATATACTGTAAATATTTTTTTTCTCTTTTGTAAATATAGCACATATTTTCAAATTTTTCTTTTATGTTCTTTTTTCCTTCCACTTGGGTTAACTGTGGGGACACTGTAACAACCCGTATTTCTGATAATATGTTATATTGTAAATCGAGGCAGAAATTAATTCTAAAATCTGAATCAAGGGAAAACGAGCTATGCCATTGTGTTCGTCTCGGAAAAATACGCGAAATAGAGTCCGAGTTTTCGAAAATCGGAGTCCGTATGACCCGATTAAGGCACAGCGAAGTTTTCAGAAAATTTCTAAGTAAAAACAGATTTCAAATTCAAACCTGAACTTGGAAATTGGGCCAGGCGGGAAAAATTCCCGCCACAGTACCCAAGTCGACAGCCCTGTTGACTTGGGAGTCGACTTGGTCTGACCAGGTCGACAGCCCTGTCGACTTGGCTCAGATGCCCAGTCAAGCCTGGTGCACCATTTTGAGAATGGGTTGAGCTAGGGGGCCAGATTCGGTTTTGAGGGTTGAGATTGCAACTAGGGTTTAATCCTATGGTCTAAAACACTAGCCTAATCTATAAATAAGACCCTAACCTACCCTAAATCATCATTAATCTATCCTACAACTAAACTATGGCAAAATCAATCCTCTCATGGCCTCCACTCTCTTCATACAATTCCTAAATCAAATTTCTAAGAGATTTCCATGCATACAAGTGCATTTAGGCTTGTATGATCCTCTTTAGCTTGCATTAAAGTCTAGTTCTTATATTTGCATCATAAAGGAGGAGTCTTGATCAAGTTTGCTTGCATTTTTGGGGTTTTTGGTTGCATAAGGGTTTTCTTACATTTGCAATACTCATTTGAGTCCGCATAAGCATTGTAAGCCCTATTCCTTTCATACTTGAACTTTAAAGTTAAAAGTATGATATGCAAGTTGACATATGTTATGCAAGTTTGTTTATGCAAGTATGACATGCAAGTTGACATATGTTATGCAAGTTTGTTTATGCAAGTATGATATGCAAGTTGACATATGTTATGCAAGTTTGTTTATGCAAGTATGATATGCAAGTTGACATATGTTATGCAAGTATGATATGCAAGTTGTCATATGTTATGCAAGTTTGTTTATGCAAGTTTGATATGCAAGTTGTCATATGATATGCAAGTATGTTATGCAAGCTTGGGATGGTCATATGGTTCATGTTATCATGTTATGCATGCATTTTGGGCCTAAAAATGTAATATGCAAGTGTATGCACACATGAACCTTTCATATGCCACCATGTTGAACTTGTGGCTTTAACATTTTTATGTCATGATTATGCCAAGTTCCCTCTTTCTATCCTTTATGCGCTATTGCGATATGTAAGCGATGGGATTGCGTTTGGGGTTGGGTAAACTTAAAAGACAAAAAAAAAAAACATGAGCTTGGGAATTTACCTATTAAGTTAGGTCTACCCATTGGGAATTTACCTACTAAGTTAGGTCTACCCAATTGCTTGAAAATTTGTAACATGTTTTGGAAACATGATGGACATGACACTTAGAAAAGATAAGTGTGACCAACTCGAGGTTGGGTTGAGTTTGTAGCGTAAACCTACCCGGAACCGACCGGCCTAACTAGTTGCTACAAACAATAGGACCCAATGTGAGAAGTTGGTCATGTTGTACCTTGAACCCGAGGTTAGACCAAGTTGTGGTGTAAAGCTACCCGGAACCGACCGGCTTAACTAGTAACCGCAACAAAGTCTAATGTGAGAGGTTAAGGCGCATTAATTAATTAATTAATGCTATATGATAAGGTTAAGGAAATCTGACTTATGACACTTAACCAATCTGAACTCGGTAAAGTAACGGGGTTAAGTTAACCAACACTTAACTAATCTGAACTCGGTAAATTAACAGGGTTAAGTTAACCTACACTTAACCAATCTGAACTCGGTAATTTAACGGGGTTAAGTTGAACTATACTTAACCAATCCAACTCAGTAATTTGGTAAGACTGAGGACCAATTTGATACCTGGTCTGGATAAACTAACTTGATTGATAAATTAAACGAACCTGTTTTGCGGATCTGTAGGACCCACACCAAGTTAGGCAAGTTTGTAAATCTGTTATCTGATCCGTTAGTCTGAAAACTGACCATCTGAATCTGGTATGTCTGAACTCGGTTAATAAGTTAATCTGAATTTGATAGTCTGGGGATACAAGGGGGAATACTTGTGTCATCTGTTGTTTGGGACCCATATTAGTCAGTAACCCTTTCTGGTATCAAAACTTTGACCCAACCGTAGGTAGGGTCCGGGCACGCTTACTGAACTAATTATAAGTGGTTCATTCTGATAATGGCGATGGGTGTTGATGGTGCGTTCCAACCGGGTCATGTGCGTGCATGGATCCCGGTCTGCCTCTGAGGATGTAAGACACCGTGACATCTGTAAATATGCCTGTGCCAATTGGTTGCCACTTTAGGGAGTGATACACCCTATCGTGGGGCCGACACAGGGTATTTATGTGTTAGGGAGCCGATCGCTTGGGTAGGATTCAGGGTACACTTAGTTCTATCTGATTCTGTCGGTACCGTCTGTTTTGTTGGGTGGCAACACCCGTCTGTTTCTACGTGGTACCGTTCTGTTAGGGTGGTAAAGGCCCATTTTTGTTAGCATTCTATTTCTGTACTTTATCTGTTAGGGTGGTAAAGGCCCATTATAGTTAGTATTCCGTTTCTATACTTTATCTGTTAGGGTGGTAAAGGCCCATTATAGTTAGTATTCCGTTTCTGTACTTTATCTGTTGGGATGGTAAAAGCCCATTTTCCCCAAACTCTATTTCTGCATGGACCCTTCTGTTCCGACCTGTTTCGATGTGAACGTTGGGGTAACACCTAATCCTGTTATACTAGAATTGGTACCAAGAAGTCAGATCTTGGTTTGAGTCAAATACCTGATACTGGGCCAAGTTTGGGCCAAGGGATAAATTCTGGATTATTCATGACATGTTAGAATGTTAGTACACCTGTGGTACAAAACCTTAAACCGGGTTATGCGATGACACCTTTATCTGCCTTGTTAGTTAATCAACATGTTAGTATGTTGTTATCCCTATGTTCATACCTGCTGCTCATGCCAGTTAACTTTATAAGTTTACATTGATTGTAGTAGGGCTTACTCAGTCTTTTTGACTGACCTGTTTTCTTTCGCCTCTTTTCTTCCGTTCCCCCCCCCCCAGGTTCTCAGGGAGGGAATACAGGAGCTTAGCTTGGATTTTACCTGCTTTTCTTGGATAGCTCATGTATGCTTTGGACTTGAGCTCGCTATGGTTTTTCCACTTTGGGGATAGCTACTTTATGTTCTTCTTTTCAGTTTCAGATGATGTTGTTTTATGTACTAGACTTATTTATTTGGAAAATTGACATTATGATGTACTAAACTTGTGTTTGAAATGGTTTGAATATCTTCCGCTGTTTTATCTATGTTATTTACTCTGTTTACAAATATACATATGTTCTTGTTCTGCCTTGATATATCATTATGCATGTTTACCTGATTCAAACGCCCCTCCAAAATCAGAGTGCTTGCAAGAGACACCCTGGCGGAGGCGGGGTGTTACATTTGGTATCAGAGCATATGGTTTACAAGAAGGGACAAAAAGGTTTTTGAAACTTTGGAAAACTATTTTCAAAACCAAGTATAAAGTATTTTCCAAAGAAAAGTCTAGTTTATTTTAAAGGCTATTCCCCAAAAGCCATTAGCACAATCCTTAGTTATCTATTCTCAGTTTCCTCGTTCTGAATCTATCTTTTCCTTCATTTCAGTATGGCTGATAACTTTGTTATCCCAGAGGGAGTGCAAGTTCCTATTTGGTATAAGAGACTTATGGAGGCTAGGGCGACCGAAGCCGGCCCCGCAAATGTTACTCCTCCTCCGGTGGTTAATATTCCTCCTCCTCCTGTAGCTAATGTTCCTCCTCCACCAGTTGCTGAGGTTCCTCTTCCTCCTCCCCCTCAGCATCCTCAGGTTGACTTTGCAAAGACTTGCAAAGATTTCAAAGCAATGGGTGGCAAGAACTTCCAAGGCACTGAGACTTTTGTGGAGGCCAGAAATTGGTTGAAAGAGACCGAGGATTTGTTTGCTATCTTTGGGTTAGACGATCAGAGGAAGGTCTTGTTGGAGGTTTGGCTTATGAAGGATGAAGCCGCTTATTGGTGGGAAGTCACCAATGGTACTAGGCCTGTTGAGACTTGGGCCGATTTCAGGGCAAGGTTTATGCTTAAGTTTCTGTCTTCTGCTGAAGAGAATTTGCAAATGGAAAGGTTTATTGCTTTGAAGCAAGGAGACATTTCTGTTAAAGAATATGTGAACAAGTTCAACCAGTTAGCTTGTTTTGGCTTGGATATGGTGAGTACTACTCAGAAGAAGGCTCTTCGTTTTGCTAGAGGATTGAATGAGCCGTTACAGGAATTAGCTATGTCTCATGTGCCCATGGGGGCCACGTTTGAGAGTTTGGTAGATATGGCCCTACTCCATGAAGAGAACAAGAGTGCGAAGAAGGAGATCAAGGTGAATGAGTCTCAAAACAAGAAAGCGGGACCCAAAAAGGAAATACAAAAGAAGGAGGAGAAGTCTGAAGATAAGAAGGAAAAGAAGTGCTTTACTTGTGGAAGCTCAACTCATCTAAACATGGATTGCAGAAAGAGAAAGGGCACTTGCTTTAACTGTGGAGAGATGGGGAACTTCACTAGGGACTGCCCGAAGAAGAAAGGGACTACATCGGAAGGAACGATGAATACGCGCATAGCGGGTGAATAGATTAGGGCTAGAATAATTTGTCTGTAGGATGTTTAATTTTCCTTGTCTGATTTTCAGTTTGAAACTCTTTTTCTGGTATCTCGATTCTGTAATGGAAACTCAGTACTTTAATGCTAGTTTTGCTTCTGATCTGGTAATGGTCTCAAACTCCCTGAGAGTTATAATTCATCTGTCTGTGATAAATTGGGATTTGAGAATATCTGTGACTATGACAAATACATTCTGGGTTTTTACCATGCTTAGTTTCCTAAGAATCATTTGGGGAAAATCTGATCGGTACTAGTAGTCTGTAAGTATATGTACCAAGTTTTTGTTTTATCTATACTCGCTTCCATCACTCGACTATATCTGGTGGAGATAGGAATCCTATGGATGTAAACATGTGTTTGAGACATGTTATGTTTGATGGTTGCAAGTGGATGCAAGTGGTTGCTAGTGGTTGCTCGTCGATGCATAAACACACACTAGGCACTAGATCGGCTTGAAATACACTCTCATATTGCATATGGACGTGTGTACATTTTCGATTCTTATGGTTGCAAGATGGTTAATTCAGCACATGGATGTTGCATATGGACGAATGGTTGTGCACACATATAGTATTATGTGATTAGGACCATTTGCATACATGATGGATTCATTTCACTAACATACTCTGCATTGCTGATCTTTGCATTAGATAAGAACATATACACACACCTTTTGCATTTGTTCATACCGCATTAGAATCTTTAAGGACAATGATTGCTCGTGAATGATGATTTGAGTAGATGGATGATGGATGGTAGGATGCGTTCTTCCTAACTTGAAGATTTCGAGGACGAAATCCTTTAAGGAGGGGAGAATGTAACAACCCGTATTTCTGATAATATGTTATATTGTAAATCGAGGCAGAAATTAATTCTAAAATCTGAATCAAGAGAAAACGAGCTATGCCATTGTGTTCGTCTCGGAAAAATACACGAAATAGAGTCCGAGTTTTCGAAAATCGGAGTCCGTATGACCCGATTAAGGCCTAGCGAAGTTTTCAGAAAATTTCTAAGTAAAAACAGATTTCAAATTCAAACCTAAACTTGGAAATTGGGCCAGTTGGGCCAGGCGGGAAAAATTCCCGCCACAGTACCCAAGTCGACAGCCCTGTCGACTTGGGAGTCGACTTGGTCTGACCAGGTCGACAGCCCTATCGACTTGGCTGTCGACTTGGCTCAGACGCCCAGTCAAGCCTGGTGCACCATTTTGAGAATGGGTTGAGCTAGGGGGCCAGATTCGGTTTTGAGGGTTGAGATTGCAACTAGGGTTTAATCCTATGGTCTAAAACACTAGCCTAATCTATTAATAAGACCCTAACCTACCCTAAATCATCATTAATCTATCCTACAACTAAACTATGGCAAAATCAATCCTCTCATGGCCTCCACTCTCTTCATACAATTCCAAAATCAAATTTCTAAGAGATTTCCATGCATACAAGTGCATTTAGGCTTGTATGATCCTCTTTAGCTTGCATTAAAGTCTAGTTCTTATATTTGCATCATAAAGGAGGAGTCTTGATCAAGTTTGCTTGCATTTTTGGGGTTTTTGGTTGCATAAGGGTTTTCTTACATTTGCAATACTCATTTGAGTCCGCATAAGCATTGTAAGCCCTATTCCTTTCGTACTTGAACTTTAAAGTTAAAAGTATGATATGCAAGTTGACATATGTTATTCAAGTTTGTTTATGCAAGTATGATATGCAAGTTGACATATGTTATGCAAGTTTGTTTATGCAAGTATGATATGCAAGTTGACATATGTTATGCAAGTTTGTTTATGCAAGTATGATATGCAAGTTGACATATGTTATGCAAGTTTGTTTATGCAAGTATGATATGCAAGTTGACATATGTTATGCAAGTATGATATGCAAGTTGTCATATGTTATGCAAGTTTGTTTATGCAAGTTTGATATGCAAGTTGTCATATGATATGCAAGTATGTTATGCAAGTTTGGGATGGTCATATGGTTCATGTTATCATGTTATGCATGCTTTTTGGGCCTAAAAATGTAATATGCAAGTGTATGCACACATGAACCTTTCATATGCCACCATGTTGAACTTGTGGCTTTAACATTTTTATGTCATGATTATGCCAAGTTCCCTCTTTCTATCCTTTATGCGCTATTGCGATATGTAAGCGATGGGATTGCGTTTGGGGTTGGGTAAACTTAAAAGACAAAAAAAAACATGAGCTTGGGAATTTACCTATTAAGTTAGGTCTACCCATTGGGAATTTACCTATTAAGTTAGGTCTACCCAATTGCTTGAAAATTTGTAACATGTTTTGGAAACATGATGGACATGACACTTAGAAAAGATAAGTGTGACCAACTCGAGGTTGGGTTGAGTTTGTAGCGTAAACCTACCCGGAACCGACCGGCCTAACTAGTTGCTACAAACAATAGGACCCAATGTGAGAAGTTGGTCATGTTGTACCTTGAACCCGAGGTTAGACCAAGTTGTGGTGTAAAGCTACCCGGAACCGACCGGCTTAACTAGTAACCGCAACAAAGTCTAATGTGAGAGGTTAAGGCGCATTAATTAATTAATTAATGCTATATGATAAGGTTAAGGAAATCTGACTTATGACACTTAACCAATCTGAACTCGGTAAAGTAACGGGGCTAAGTTAACCAACACTTAACCAATCTGAACTCGGTAAATTAACGGGGTTAAGTTAACCTACACTTAACCAATCTGAACTCGGTAATTTAACGGGGTTAAGTTGAACTATACTTAACCAATCCAACTCAGTAATTTGGTAAGACTGAGGACCAATTTGATACCTGGTCTGGATAAACTAACTTGATTGATAAATTAAACGAACCTGTTTTGCGGATCTGTAGGACCCACACCAAGTTAGGCAAGTTTGTAAATCTGTTATCTGATCCGTTAGTCTGAAAACTGACCATCTGAATCTGGTATGTCTGAACTCTGTTAATAAGTTAATCTGAATTTGATAGTCTAGGGATACAAGGGGGAATACTTGTGTCATCTGTTGTTTGGGACCCATATTAGTCAGTAACCCTTTCTGGTATCAAAACTTTGACCCAACCGTAGGTAGGGTCCGGGCACGCTTACTGAACTAATTATAAGTGGTTCATTCTGATAATGGCGATGGGTGTTGATGGTGCGTTCCAACCGGGTCATGTGCGTGCATGGATCCCGGTCTGCCTCTGAGGATGTAAGACACCGTGACATCTGTAAATATGCCTGTGCCAATTGGTTGCCACTTTAGGGAGTGATACACCCTATCGTGGGGCCGACACAGGGTATTTATGTATTAGGGAGCCGATCGCTTGGGTAGGATTCAGGGTACACTTAGTTCTGTCTGATTCTGTCGGTACCGTCTGTTTTGTTGGGTGGCAACACCCGTCTGTTTCTGCGTGGTACCGTTCTGTTAGGGTGGTAAAGGCCCATTTTTGTTAGCATTCTGTTTTTGTACTTTATCTGTTAGGGTGGTAAAGGCCCATTATAGTTAGTATTCCGTTTCTGTACTTTATCTGTTAGGGTGGTAAAGGCCCATTATAGTTAGTATTCCGTTTCTGTACTTTATCTGTTGGGATGGTAACAGCCCATTTTCCCCAAACTCTATTTCTGCATGGACCCTTCTGTTCCGACCTGTTTCGATGTGAACGTTGGGGTAACACCTAATCCTGTTATACTAGAATTGGTACCAAGAAGTCAGATCTTAGTTTGAGTCAAATACCTGATACTGGGCCAAGTTTGGGCCAAGGGATAAATTCTGGATTATTCATGACATGTTAGAATGTTAGTACACCTGTGGTACAAAACCTTAAACCGGGTTATGCGATGACACCTTTATCTGCCTTGTTAGTTAATCAACATGTTAGTATGTTGTTATCCCTATGTTCATACCTGCTGCTCATGCCAGTTAACTTTATCAGTTTACATTGATTGTAGTAGGGCTTACTCAGTCTTTTTGACTGACCTGTTTTCTTTCGCCTCTTTTCTTCCGTCCCCCCCCCCCAGGTTCTCAGGGAGGGAATACAGGAGCTTAGCTTGGATTTTACCTACTTTTCTTGGATAGCTCATGTATGCTTTCGACTTGAGCTCGCTATGGTTTTTCCACTTTGGGGATAGCTACTTTATGTTCTTCTTTTCAGTTTCAGATGATGTTGTTTTATGTACTAGACTTATTTATTTGGAAAATTGACATTATGATGTACTAAACTTGTGTTTGAAATGGTTTGAATATCTTCCGCTGTTTTATCTATGTTATTTACTCTGTTTACATATATACATATGTTCTTGTTCTGCCTTGATATATCATTATGCATGTTTACCTGATTCAAACGCCCCTCCAAAGTCAGAGTGCTTGCAAGAGACACCCTGGCGGAGGCGGGGTGTTACATTTGGTATCAGAGCATATGGTTTACAAGAAGGGACAAAAAGGTTTTTGAAACTTTTGGAAAACTATTTTCAAAACCAAGTATAAAGTATTTTCCAAAGAAAAGTCTAGTTTATTTTAAAAGCTATTCCCCAAAAGCCATTAGCACAATCCTTAGTTATCTATTCTCAGTTTCCTCGTTCTGAATCTATCTTTTCCTTCGTTTCAGTATGGCTGATAACTTTGTTATCCCAGAGGGAGTGCAAGTTCCTTTTTGG
>JASFAX010002429.1:0-46001 GCA_030737875.1 Allium sativum
CCCCACTATGGGGCCAGCACGGGTATCTACGAGTTAGGGAGCCGATCGAATGGGGTAGGGTAGTAGGTGCACCTAGTGGAGATAGGAGCAGACGACACCTATGTAGTCAGCTAGGGGTAAACGAAGCTACCATTATTAATCAGTTATCAAGGGGGTACACCTAGTGGAGATAGGAGCAGACGGCACCTATGACGTCAGCTAGGAGTACGTGGAGTTACCATTATTAAGGGGGTACGCCTAGTGGGGATAGGTACACGTTGGGTACCTATGATAGCAACTAGAGATATACAGTCAAACATGGGGGATAGTGGGTACATCTAGTAGTACACGAAGCTATCATCATTCTATTTAGCCAAGGGGGATCAAATTCCAAGAGTGACTAGTAGGGGTGCAGTTAGTGCTAGTACAGTACGGTACGGTACAGTACGGTAGCGTATAGTAATTATCCTATGTTGATTAGGAAGCGCCATTAACGTTAGTGTTAGTGGATGGGCGTGGTGCAGTGTAGTAATTATTCATTAGTAATTAGGTGTGCCTTTACCATTATCTTTAACGTTATCTTGGTTTATCTCATTTCCTTTGTCTGTTATGCCACACCTAATAGTTCATAGACATTTACTTGTCTTCCAGCTTATGCCTTAGTCCAGTTATTTTGATAATAGTATTGTTAGAATTATCATACTCGCCAGACTTTATGTCTGACCCCCTCCATTTCTATCCTTTTCCCCCTCCAGGTCCTCAGGTTGGACCCAGCTCTAATGGAGTTTGATTGGATTGCTTTATCTCTCTTGGAAAGCTTGGATCGTTGAAGTAAAGTCCAGCTTGTTATCTTTTTCATGGCTATTTGTATAATGGGATTATGTATTTTATTTTTATCAAGATGGATAATGTACTTGACCCTGTTCAATGATTTTTTGATGTAATAAACATATTTAATTTCCGCTGCAATAAAATGAAGTTTTTTTTAGATTTCCAAGTACTGCTAATTATCTGTCTTGTTGTAGTTCTTCTGTTCTATATTCACTATTAACCTCCATGGAAGTTAATGCATTCCCCTGGTGAGTGACATTAATGGAAGTGGGGTGTTACACGTGGTATCAGAGCTTAAGGTTACCAGAACAGATAAGATATTTTGAAAAATTATTTTTCAAAAAGCATTTTTATAAAGAATACTTTCAAAAATATGTTTTGGAGAGTATTTTTGAAAGAAAGGTTTATTTTAAAAACATAATCCCCAAGAGCCATATATCTTTCCTTCGATTCTCCGTTCTGAATCTCTTCCTCTTTCTCTTTTTGAATTTCCCCCTCCGCATATAGACATTTTTTTAGGGACTTCCATACGAAGGACGAAAAAAAACCCACTTCAAGGGACTTAGACGTTGGTTGGGCTAGAAGTTAGTCCAAGGAGGTGGAGGGCTTGTTGGTACCTTTAAGACGGACAATGGGAGGAAGGTTCAAATAGCTGTTAGGTTAACAAAGGAAGAAACCTCATCTTGGTGGGAGGTCACGAATGGAGAATGTGGAGAATAAGGCTTTGAGATTCGTTAATGGATTGAATGAATCGTTGCATGGGTTGGCTATGACCCATATCCCTATGGGAGCCACCTTTGAAAGGCTAGTAGAAATGGCACTTATGCATGAGGATAAGGCAGTTGAAAAGAAAGGAGATCAGAAGAAACCCCAACAGCAAAATAAGAAGGGTGGTAAAAACAATAATGGCAAAGGGAAGAAGAGATGCTTCAATTGTGGGACGCCTGGCCATCTCAGCAATGATTGTAGAAAGAAAAAGAAGACTGGTTGTTTTCATTGTAGAGATGCGAGACATTTCGTGAAGGACTGCCCAAAGAAGGGGCAGAGGGCAGGTGCTACCTCGGGAGGACAGGTGCAGGCTCTTATGGCACCAGGGCAGGCAAGGGGACAAGTTCAGGCTCTCGCGGTCCCACCGCTGCAAGAACGAGGTAGAACCATTTCTGTTGAAAGCTTAGTTTTTCTGTTTGATCACCCTGTCCGTACCTTATTCGATTCGGGCGCATCGCATTCGTTTATTTCTATATCATTGGTTGAAACACTGCACCTAGATACTAGTCTTGTTACTGACCCCTTAGTAGTCTCAAATCCTATTTGTGGTTCGGCTCATCTTTCTATGATTTGTAGGGATTTGGGAGTGTTTGTCTTGGGCGTTGAGTTTGAATGCAACGCCTTTGTCCTTGGTTTCACGGGCTATAGTTTGGTTCTAGAGGTGGATTGGCTAGCCAGGCATGGTCCCATCCTATATTGTGAAAGGAGGGTAGTTAGACTTTTGATTCGTTGTAGAAAAACCCTCATATTTCTTGCGACCCTAGGGGTTCTGTGATGCTTAGCTGCCTAGAATCTTCTGACGCATCTAACGATGATTAGGAATCTGTTGTGTGGTCCGTGAGTATGGAGACGTCGTTGATAAAGTGCGGGGTCTACCCATAGGCATGAAATAAGTTTTCGTATGTGCTCAATAGGTTAAGCAAAGCCGTTATGTAATCAGCAGTGGTTTTGCAGCAAGACTGGCAAGGACGGCCAGAGTCGGTCAAGTGCTCAATTGGTTGACCATCTTACTAGTATCATCTCACGTAGGTCGTCAGAAATCGAAGGAGGTATCCCTTGGGTGTTTGTCTGATATTGGTTTAGGCCTTTGGGGCTTGCCCTTGGGGGATGTCGAATTCGACTAGGATGGTCTGCGTGAGAGATGGATAGTTGTGACGATTTTACATGGGATAATATCTTGGTCTTCTCTAGAAGCAGAGAAGAGCATGCCCTACATCTTAGGGAAAGTTTGGAGACCCTACAAGTGCACCAGCTTAGAGCTAAGTTCCCTAAGATACCATTTTTGGAGGGAGGAAGTGAGGAATTTAGGGCATGAGGTCTCTAGGGAAGGTAGATATGTTAGGGTGAAGGGAGTTCTTGGCGTCCTACGATTTCGAGATAACATATACCCCTGACAAGGGCAACGCTGTGGCGGATGCTTTGAGTAGGAACAAGTTGACATGGAGCCCTTTGTTGTCAAGCAAAGTAGTTTAGAGTTTATCTCTACCTTTGACGTTAGACCTTCCGTTGACCTAGTACCTGGTTTGTTAGCATCCTTGGAGGTTAGACCTACACTTCTAGGACGAGTTGGTGAGGCACAGCAAGACGACCCACAGTTGGTTGAGATAGTAGAAAAGCTCAAAGGAGGGGAGTCGTCTAGCCATCTTCGTAGGTATACCCTAGACGATAAGGGTTGGTTACGAAGGGATAATAGACTTTGTGTACCACAAGACGAAGACTTAAGGAAGGCCATTCTTGATGATGCTCATCGCTCAAAGATGACCATTCATCCCGGCGGAGACAAGATGTACAAAGATATGAAGCGGGTTTTCTTTTGGGCCGGTATGAAAAAGGATGTGGCCGAGTACGTCGCTAGATGCTTGGTGTGCCAACGAGTAAAAGCGGAACAAAAGAAACCCGGTGGGTTGCTTCACCCATTGGAAGTTCCACTATGGAAATGGGAAAGCGTCTCAATGGATTTTGTGGATGGATTATCAAGATCAAGGAAGAGTAATACGGGGATTTGGGTTATAGTAGATAGACTTACTAAGAGCGCCCATTTTAGTCCCGTGAAAAGTAAGAAGACTGCTCCATGGTTGGCTTCTATATACATTAAAGAGATAGTTCGTTTGCACGGTATTCCTTCTAGTATAGTAAGCGACCGTGATCCCATCTTCACTAGCGAATTTTGGAAGAGTTTACAAGAGGCGGTAGGGACTCAGCTATGTTTGAGCACCGTATATCATCCTCAGACGGACGGCCAGACCGAGAGGGTGAATCGTATTCTAGATTATCTTTTAAGGCTTTGTATCCTAGACTTTGGGGGTACATGGGAAGAGCACCTTCCGTTGGTAGAATTCGCATATAATAATAGCTTTCAGTCTAGTATTGGCATGGCACCTATCGAAGCTCTTTATGGAAGGCCTTGCCGTTCGCCTACATGTTGGTGGGAATCTACCGATAAAATCCTACTTGGGCCCGATATGGTTAGGGAAACCTCGGAGAAGATTGATTTGATTCGAAGGAGGATGAAAGCAGCACAAGATAGGCAGAAATCGTATGCTGATAAGAGGAGGACAGATCTTGAGTTTGACATTGGGGACATGGTTTTTATCAAAGTATCTCCGTTACGGAATGTTGTTCGCTTTGGGTCCGTTGGGAAATTAGCGCCAAGGTTTGTAGGGCCGTTTCCTATAAAAGACAGGATTGGGAAGATGGCGTATAGGGTGGAGTTGCCTGAGAAACTTAGTGGAGTACACGACGTATTCCATGTATCGCATTTGAGGAAGTGTTTGCACAAGACCGCGGAGGTGGTAGAGCTGAGCTTGCTTAAAGAGGTGGAAATAGAGCGTGATGCAACAATTAGACGAGCTCCTACATGCAATCTTGGGTCGGAGATCAAAAAGTTGAGGAATCGAGAGGTCAGACTAGTTAAAGTGCAATGGGGAGATGATGAGAGCAACGCTACTTGGGAGACAGAAGAGAAGATGCGTTCGTTGTACCCTTTTCTTTTTTAGGGTATGTCTTTTAATTTCTCCTTTATCGCTTAGCTTATCTTATCTTATCTTTAATATGTCCTCTCATTAGTATCTTTGACCTTTAATTAGGGTAATCCTATGGTTGAAACATGTGTTTGAGACATGTTATGTATGATGGATGCAAAATGGATGCAAGTGTTTGCTAGTGGTTGCTCGTGGATGCATATATACACACACTTTAGGCACTAGATCGGCTCAGTCACTACATATTGCATATTGCATAAATGAATGTATTTAGTATAATGGATGTATAATGGTTGTACCATCATATAGATGCTGCATTCGGTTGAATGGATGTGCACGCATATAGAAGTAGTATGTAAGCAATTAGGATCTTTTGCATACATAATGGATGCATGGCACTATCATGAATTGCATCAAGGAGGTCAACTGAATCAGTGGACCGCCTGATTTTGCATTAGACACGGACATATACACACACTATGCATTTAAACATAAAAGCATTAGAAGTCTATAAGGACAGTGGAGGCCAGTGTTTGATGATTGAGTAGATGGTTGATTGGATGTTAGGTTGAACATTCTTCTTGACTTGAAGATTTCGGGGTCGAAATCCTTTAAGGAGGGGAGAATGTAACACCCCGTAAATCAGTTAATACTAATATTCACAAATGAAAGAATAATTAATTTCAAATATAAGAATATTGGGAAACGGGCTGCACCATTGTGTTTGTCTCGGAAAAATACGCGAAATAGAGTCCGAAATTTTGTGAATCGGAGTTCGTATGACCGAGATATGGCCTCGAGAAGTTTCACGAAAAAATTCAAATTTTAAAACAGATTTCAAAAACACAGAAATGGAGGCAGGCGGGAAAACTCCCGCCCAGACCAGGTCGACCTGGGGGTCGACTTGGGAGTCGACCTGGGGGGGGGGCAGGTCGACTTGGGAGTCGACCTGGGAGTCGACCTCCCTGGTCGAGCCCAGGTGACCTGGGTGCATCTGGTTGGGTTTTCGGGCTGTGTTTTGAAGGCTGGACGAAATCTAATGGCTTTAATCTATTCTAGGGTAAATCTAATGGCCTAAATGCATCCTAACATCTATAAATAAGTGGGTAGACTCTAACCCTAAATCACTTGAAAAATTGGAGAGCTACCAACATGCCTTTGCCATGGAGTTCAGCATAGCCGTCACAAACTAAAGAAGAAGAAGGCCTAATCTACAAACTAAATCTACTCAAATCAAAAGCTCTCTCTCTTTCTATTTCTCTTCTTTAAAAATTGTGAGTATGATGAATCTCACCATATTATTATAAAATAATTTGATTAAGTTATGAATGGATCACAAGAAAGTGATATGAATTATTATGTATTTGTAAATTATGTTGTGGATCTCTTGTTATGCTATTATGTTATCATATATATGTTGTTATGTTGTAGTGATTATGTTGTAAATAATCCTATGCTATGTCATATGTGATTAATCATGCTATGCTATGTTATAAATCATGTTATGCCATGTTGTAAATCTCGCTATGCTATGTTGTAAATCATATCATGCTATGTTGCAAATTATGATATGCTATGTTGTAAATCTTATATATGTTGTAGATCTCATATTATCACATATGTTGAAATACTTATGTTATATGATAATGATGTCATGTTAAGTTGTGTTGAATCATACAAGTTGTAAAATCATGATGTTATTATTTATGCGAATTGGATCATGTTTAAAGTTTATATTTTTTTTTAATAGATCTTGATTATGGGAATTTGCCTATTGAGTTAGGTGTACCCATATACATGAATCTACAAATTAATTGGATCTTGAATATGGGAATTTGCCTATTAAGTTAGGTGTACCCATATACATGAATCTATGATTAAATGAATTTTGATTTTTGGGAATTTGCCTATTGAGTTAGGTGTACCCATATAAAACCATATTGTTAATGATGTTGATTCACACATGTCCTATACAAGTTTATGAAATTTGATCAAAATCATATTATGTGAATTATGAATAAGTTGACACCCTTAGATCCATGACATGTATAACCTTATGCAAGTTGTAATTTTGGATGTATGCAAGTTTCACCCCTTGTTATGATCTATTTAGTCACATATATATGTTGTTGTTGTGAATATTTTCTTTTATGCTATGAGTTAGACTAATCGGGTCTAGCATACATTTTGCGAATAAACGTTCAAACGTGGGGTAGGGGTGATATTAGGAATTAATAAATTGGGGTGCAATTGATATGATTTTGCATGCCTTAAATGGATGTCCATAATTGAGTCAATTATGGACATTGCTAAATTTGGAATTAATTAATAATTCAAATAGGGAATTATTAAAATTGGGGAAAGTGGATTATTAATAATAATCAATGCTTAGGACACGAGGTTGGACCCGTTTGTGACGTAAACCTGCCCGGACCCGCCCGGCAAATCCAGTAGTCACAAATGTCGGCCCAATGTGAGAGGTCCTAAGCCCAAACTAAAGCATAACAGTTGTAAAGACACGAGGTTAGACTCTTTTATGGTGTAAGACTGCCCGGACCCGCCCGGCAAATCCAGCTGCCATAAATGCCAGTCTAATGTGAGAGGTCTTTATAAGGTTATGGCCTTAATAAATTAAGAAATACTTAACCAGATAATCATGTAAGGTGGGATATGGGGGTTAAGTAGGTGCCTTGGGTGGCATGAGGAATCTAGTGGTTGCCTTTAGAGGCATTTGAAATACGATTAGACTTAACCAAACACACATGTAAATAAACATGACTAAGTGGGTTAAGTGGGATGGATTAATGGGGACAAGCTTAGGTGGAATGCTTGTGGTAAATAGTGGGGCCCATTTCAACCAGAATCCCAAAACGTATCTTTGTGGGCTCGACCCAAGTCGAGGACGGGACACGCATACTGGGCTTGACTATAAGAGGCCAAAACGGGGAGCGGTGGCAACGCAAGTCCAACGGGTTTCATATGCGTGTGTGGACCCGGGCTGGTAGGTAAGACGTTGTTGCATCGTGTAGGTATAAGCCGTGCATTCTCAGTTGTATCAGGTTGCCACTTTAGGGGAGTGATACACCCCACTGTGGGGCCAGCACGGGTATCTACGAGTTAGGGAGCCGATCGAATGGGGTAGGGTAGTAGGTACACCTAGTGGAGATAGGAGCAGACGGCACCTATGTAGTCAGCTAGGGGTAAACGAAGCTACCATTATTAATCAGTTATCTAGGGGGTACACCTAGTGGAGATAGGAGCAGACGGCACCTATGACGTCAGCTAGGAGTACGTGGAGTTACCATTATTAAGGGGGTACACCTAGTGGGGATAGGTACACGTTGGGTACCTATGATAGCAACTAGAGATATACAGTCAAACATGGGGGATAGTGGTACATCTAGTAGTACACGAAGCTATCATCATTCTATTTAGCCAAGGGGGATCAAATTCCAAGAGTGACTAGTAGGGGTGCAGTTAGTGCTAGTACAATACGGTACGGTACAGTATAGTAATTATCCTATGTTGATTAGGAAGCGCCATTAACGTTAGTGTTAGTGGACGGGTGTGGTGCAGTGTAGTAATTATTCATTAGTAATTAGGTGTGCCTTTACCATTATCTTTAACGTTATCTTGGTTTATCTCATTTTCTTTGTCTGTTATGCCACACCTAATAGTTCATAGACATTTACTTGTCTTCCAGCTTATGCCTTAGTCCAGTTATTTTGATAATAGTATTGTTAGAATTATCATACTCGCCAGACTTTATGTCTGACCCCCTCCATTTCTATCCTTTTCCCCCTCCAGGTCCTCAGGTTGGACCCAGCTCTAATGGAGTTTGATTGGATTGCTTTATCTCTCTTGGAAAGCTTGGATCGTTGAAGTAAAGTCCAGCTTGTTATCTTTTCATGGCTATTTGTATAATGGGATTATGTATTTTGTTTTTATCAAGATGGATAATGTACTTGACCCTGTTCAATGATTTTTTGATGTAATAAACATATTTAATTTCCGCTGCAATAAAATGAAGTTTTTTTTAGATTTCCAAGTACTGCTAATTATCTGTCTTGTTGTAGTTCTTCTGTTCTATATTCACTATTAACCTCCATGGAAGTTAATGCATTCCCTTGGTGAGTGACATTAATGGAAGTGGGGTGTTACACACACAGACGCCATCCTCAAACACAACTCTGTAGCCACCACATACCAGTTGACCAACGCTCGAAAGATTGTGTGCCAGTTTTGGCACATACTGAACATTGTGTAGAAGCCTTGATTTGCCTTGCTCAGTTTGAAAAGCAACTGTACCAAGACCTTCCATTGTCAATTGCTTCCCATCTCCAAGCCTTACAATACTTTTCTTGCTATCATCAAAATTCTGAAACAAGTTCCTTGAATTGGTCATGTGGTTTGAACATCCACTGTCTACATACCAGACCGAATTGCTTTCATTGTTACAACTATGTTGAACTAAAAACAAATTCTCTTGTTCAAAATAATTTGACTTTTGTTCCTGTTTCCCTTTCTCCTTGTCTTTATTCTTTTTCCAGCAAGAAGCTTCCTTGTGGCCAGGTTTGTTACAATAATAAAATTTGATTGGCCCCTTGCCTTTAGAAGGGTCTTCTCTTCCTTCACCAGATTGGCCTCTTCCACGGCCCCTGCCTCTATGGCCACCTCTTCCTCTTCCTCTTACTGAGTTTTGGTTTGATTTCTCCCTATTTGAAGACTCTCCTTTGACATGAAAAGCTTTCTCCTCTTTCTTTTCATCACTTTTGGAATGCCTTTCTTCATGAGCTTGAAGTGAGCCCATGAGTTCATCAAACGTGTATGTTTCCATGTCTTTGGACTCTTCAATTGCAGTGACAACATGATCAAATTTGTTTGTGAGACTTCTTAGCACTTTGCTCACAACTTGTTGAGATTTGATCTCTTCACCATAAGACCTCATCTGTTGCACAGTACTTGCAATTCTTGACAGGTACTCTTGAACTGTCTCCGTTTCTTTCATCTGGGACGTCTCAAACTCCCTCCTAAGAGATTGCAATCTCACTACAATCACCTTCTTATCTCCCAAGTATTCTTGCTTGAGAATGCTCCAAGCTTCTTTTGCGGTAGAAGCCGCTGCAATTCTTGGAAAGATCTCATCATCCAAAGATTGTTGGATAATATAAAGGGCCCTTGCATCCTTCTTTCTCTTATCTCTCAAATCTTGGCTTGGTTCAGCCGGTGCATCATCCATGAACCCATCTTCTACAATGCTCCACAACTCTTGTGATCTAAAGAGTGTTTTCATCTTTAGACTCCAGAAGTGATAATTCACTCCCTTAAATATAGGCAACTGGGTAACTGGATTCCCATTGTCACCAGCACTATTGTTGTTGTTTTGCATTGTCTCACAATGTGTTTTCCTGTGCTTTAATCCTCACACAAAACACTCAATCAAGCTCCTAAAATACCCTCTGTCTCTGATACCAAATGATGTATTTTTTAACAAGAGAAAGACAATGGATTAGTGCTAAGAATTGCATTCATTCAGTACAAAAGAGAGCCATATATAAAGGCTTACAACATGACAGTCAAACTTAGAAATAAATGCAATACATACTTTTAGTTTATTGAAGCTTTAATATGACGTTCCGTTTTGTATATTCCCAAAGCTTTGAAGTCAACGCAACCCTTCTTAAAAGATGCTTCATTCCCTAGATGAATAACTCCCAATAGCTACATGGAAAAGCTTTGATCAACTTCAACAATTGAGTGGTATTGTTGATTGACATGTCCATGTTTTGCTTCTTTTGTTCTATTCTGCACTCATGAACAAGGAGGGTATAATGAACATAGTCTAATGAAGGAATAGTTCGTAAAGATAGAATTACTACTGCGACTACTTCATAATCATCATCTAACTCATTCATGAGATGTAGATCTGGTTCATTCTCTGGCACTTTGTTGCCAATTGCTCCAAGAAGATCACAAATTAATTTCATTTTTACTGATTAGTCTTTCATTGAGAAATTTTCTTTCCTTAGATTTTTAATTTGTCTTTGTAATGAATAATCTTGGCCGATGATTGTGAATTAAAGATTTGTTAAATCTTTACCCTTGTTTCATGTGCAAATTTGCAACCCATAACTTGTGGAATGAAGTTAGATCCAATAGAGGATAGTAGTTAGTCACTGAGTAAACTATCTTGCTTAGTGTACTTGATGTATTCTTTGTTGCTAGTCACTCTGCCATCAATTTCATGGAATCTTGCTAGATCTCATTGATGAACTCACTTAATTGATACCCATTGATAGCTGTTTCAACTTGGTATTTCCATGATAAGTTGTTATTTTCATCAAGTTAATTGGCAATGAGTTGTCTTTGAGGATTGATAATAGTTTTGATGTTTTCATTAGTATTTAAAAAGCGATCATTTCTCTATGTTGGCAGAGCGTTATCAACAACACCTTTAGCCATATTTTATAAGAAAACCCAAGGAAAGCAAATCTTGATTGAAGAAAGTGAAGCAGAAAGTAAATGGTAGGAATTATAAAAAATTAAGGAAACAGGAGATGCAGCCTGAGTCTCTGTAGATAATGTTTTGACAGAGAGATTTATGGTAAGGCACTTCAGTTTGCAAGATGGTTAAGAAAAGTAATGGATCACTATCACAAGAAATTTTTATTTCTTGATGATTTGTTAATTTGTCAATTGCAATTAACAACTATTACCAAATGATAAAGCAATCAAATTCCTTAAATCTAATGATATAGTTGTGTAACCAAAATCAAGCAATGACAATTTTTTGATGATTTTTGGCAAGGAACAACCTTATATTCGATATATATTGATTGAATTTTGATTTTCTAAAATGTAAGATTTGTCTTTCGGCTTTATGCTTTGATACCATATAAAAATTTGTGATAGATTGATAAAGGAGAAATTTTCTTTATCGCTAAATTAAGTGAAATGTACAAAAACAGTGTATATTTATTTATACACTGTTACATTTGACTTGGTAAAAGGACTATTATAAACCTTATACAGGTTATTTAAGTTGGATGGCTTACTTAAAAGTGTATTGGGCGGACTTCCTTGGGAAAAGCATTAAAATGTTTATGGGACATTAAAATGTTTATGGGACATTACAATAATAGGATGACTAGCAACAAAGAATACATCAAGTACACCAAGCAAGATAGTTTATGGGACATTAAAATGTTGTCAATGATGCCATTATCCTTGGGAAAAGCATTCTAGTTGTCAGATATTACAGAAAGAACAGTTGATGTCAATATTCTAGCTAGATGCTTCTTTGTTGTTTTTCCAAATAGCAAATAATGCCTCCTTGCTTCGTTGTTGGAAATGCTGGCGACTAAGAAATTTATGTGAATATCGAAAAGTGTTTGGAAAGGAAGATAGTATAAACAAAAAGTATTAATTGCTTGTGAATCGGTAGACCCCAATGTGTTGCTGAAGTAATGGACGAAAGGAATGAGGCTAGTGTTGGACTTGCCTGTAACAACTCAAATTCCAAGGGACTCCAAATTTTCACAAAATGCTAAAAATCCAAGTCTATAGAAACTCAAGTTGATTTGTCTCTGCAAAAAGAAAAGGATAAATATATCAGAACTCATAATCAAATCCTTACAGGATAAATATATCAGAACTCATAATCAAATCCTTACAGCAGACTAAATAAAATATGATAATAAGTAAATACTTACAATAATATTGACATTGACAAGTAAGTGTCCTTAAGTTGTAAAATCTCAATACCTGTCTAACCTATGGGTTTGTTATGAGTAGGGGTCAAAAAAAAATTTCTGATGAATTGACAAATTATACTTTTTAAGAATAACGCTACATATACCATTCTTTTATTGATTTACTTTTGTTAGGTTATTAGATTTTATCATACTCTCGCCTCTGCTCGCAAATCACATCCATATACTCTTCAGTAGTCTAAACATATTGATCCATATATATATATATATATATATGCATACATATATATATATACATACATATACATATACATACATATATATATAGCTATATGCATAATATATCGAGGTACAACCCGTAGTACCCTCACAATGTCTCTATCGCCATGATACGAAGGCGTACTAGATCACTATTACCACATTACAGAAGCGTACTCCGACTACATTTGTAAAAGAACTTTTGTGATATCTACACTATATATGTTCTGTTGTTTGGTAAGAAAACGTAAACCGCGTCTACATCATCTTGCCACAGTCTAATGTTGGGACTTCCACAATGTATTACCCAATGTGTACATCAAGGACCTGCGCGTAATCGTACTATCTACAGTCTGAGCTCCACTCTCAAGGCCTATCTTTGTACGAAGCTCGGTCAGGGGTTTCCATATATGTGAATGAAGACCTTGTTATCCTATAATACATATATATACTAGATTGGTCTGTCCCTTTTCCTACGGCTATGGCCCCATTCGCCCCCTTAACTAATAAAAGACCATGTCAATAGCTATGACCTTGCCTTAAGCAAACAATCTAAAATCTAATTGGTGTTGTCCCTCAACAAATGTCTCGATAGTGAATGACCTTTGACATATTTCTTTAGCTCCAGTCTTTCTCATACACGCTCTGACTGAGGACAACAGGTGTCCAAACGATCTACTATCCTTATTGGGTCCTGACCACGAAGCCTGCGCTCGAAGATGAGGAAACTGTCGAATTCTAATGTCAACTCATTTATCTTCTGCTTGCCCTCAACACAAATGCAGTCAAGGAACACTCTATGGATAGAATGGTACAAAATTTCCTCTAGGGTAGCTTTCCATGGGCATTCCCTAGAGGGCTAACTCAGAGTATCCTCATGTCTTGTAGAAGTCTCGAACTTCCTGCCTCTAGGTCTCAGCTTGCCATGGGCTTTCCCTATAGAGTCATCTTATGTACTGTAGAAGACTCGAAATTCCTACCAATCCCATCGAATATCAAGTTGGACATACCTCCCCGTGTCTACAACACCTACGCTGATCTTCCTCGTTAGGCTCTCCATTTAGAATTCTTTCGGGCTGGTATAAACTCATCTCGCTATTTTATTCGGCCCTACTAATCTTTTATTATGGGTTCATCCCACTTTTTTCTTCTTTTATTATTACGCTAATTAACGTCATTTGTTCAGCTCATCTATTCAGAATCTTATTTACTTGCTTGTTATCTTTATTGGCCACTTATTTTCCCCAATCAACAATTGGTGTCAGAACGGATCACTACTATTACATGATTATTAAACTTAATTCACAAATGTAAGTTTTTATTCATAATAAGCATTTCTCACTTCATTTCTCTTTTAATTATAACTCTTATGTTATAATCTTATTTACAAACATATCAACACTGTATATTATGATTTATTTATGTGCCTGTACAATTATCATAATACTATTCTTGTAAGCATGTTTAATGACCTACTTATGTGTCCGTACAATTAACATAATAAGTTACATTCATTTCTAGCTATCAAGCATCTATCTTGATTTCTTACTCTTTTCCTTTACATAACATCTTTTATTTATGTTACTTTTTTTTTACTTACCATCTTTGTAAGATTATATTTTAGGAAGTTATGCATGCTCCTAATTGATTAGTTACTGAAAATGTACAAAAATCTATTTCCTTAGTATAAGACAATTGTATCGATAGAAACCCATAATTGCAAGACATTTCTTTTAATTATTTTTAGACTATCGAATAGTACACAATACAACTAAATACCTATCTCGCACTAATATGTTCCCTTTTTCTTTTATTCTTGCAGCTATGCTTTCTGTTTTACTTAAATACCAAACTATGGGAATATACCCCCTTTTCTTAACTAACCAATCTAGGATAATCTTAACTTCCTATTTAATATGTATATGTTATTTCTTATTCTTAATTTACTTCCCAATTTTTACAAAACTACTGTAAATTTGAATATAATGGGCTTATACCCCTTTTTCAATCCCAAAGATTTATTTATTCAATTCTAGATATGAACAATAACTTTAACAAAATAAATATAGGGATTTTCACGTTTACAATTCAATCACAAATTTATTGTACATAATATTAATTATGCCAACATAAATTATAGTAGGAAATGAAATACTATGAATAATACTATATGTAAGTTTAGCAGGAAAAAATTACTACAAATAAATAATTCTAAATTTATTAAATTATCTAGATTAAATTAAATCAATAGGAATTAAATGATAGTATATATTATTATTAGAAAAAATAATTTAAATCCACTCACTTGTCGTCCTAAGCTTTAATCCTTGGTTGTTGAAGATCCTACCTCCAAAATAGGATTATATATAAATATTTGTTTTATATATTTTCCCCTAAAATTTAGGTTGGTTTGTCTGTAAAAGAAAACACTGAGCTAGTATGCCTCTAAAATAAGATACTGAACTAAGGCGGGGAAAAGATTAGGTTGTGAAGAATTAGCTAGGTCTAAGGGTTTATTTATAGGTTAGGTTTGGGATCTCAGACCGTTGGATTTCTAGATTAAATCTAGGTCATCCACGTCATTCAACCAATAGGAATTCCCATATTAGCCTAAATTTCAAAATTGGCCAATAGAATCAAGCTACATAAGAACAACACGGAATAAAAATCATGTTACTCTTCTTGATTTCGTGCCAGACACAATTAGTGCTTGGCAAAAGGGGGCGAGTCGACCCCCGCTTCACATGGGTCGTCCTGGCAGAGGGTCAGTTTTACCCGCCCCGTATATTTTTTCTTTTTATATTACTTTTTTTATTTGAATTTCTCTTCGCGGTATCTTATTCATTTTAAATTTATTTTCTGCAAACCATAGGTCTAAATTGATAAGAAAACCGCCACAAACACAATGATGCTGGCTGCACGACCAAATTCTGAAACGTTTTCGAATTATATTTTGTTATTTAATTTGAAAAAGGGAGTGTTACATTCTTCCATCCTTTAGGAAATTTCATCCACGAAATTTGGTAAGGGTAAAATTATGTGATTCCTAGCATAATTTACAACCATTGTGTGTACATCCAATTTTGTGGCCATCCGTGTACTTATGCAAATTGCAATATATCATAAAAATTCATGAATGCAATGAATGCCTAGATGTACCTCTTACATGTATGCTCTTTTCTTTTGAAAATCTTTTGAAAACATGATGCAAACAACTTAAATGTACTAGCAATTTCTGCATGAATGTAATAACCTAAAAATAAAAATATCTTTTAATTCAATTTTTTCCACACCCTTATTGAATAAGGGCATAGTTCATCCAATTTTCGCATTCAAACCTACCAAACAACTTTAAATTTTCGAATTTCAGAAAAAACCTAATTTTTTAAATTCAATTTCTTATGTTAGAAAAATGTAAGAAATGAAAAAATTATACGTTTTCACCTTACTTTTATGCACCTTTTCCCCCATACTTCGAACTTCTTTATCGCTACTCTACAAAATTCTTATTTTCTTTTCCAAGCACAATTTATATAAGAAGGATTCCTTATCCAGTTCCCCAAACTTAGTTTGGAAGAAATTAATTTCTCTTGCTGTTCTCATTTATGCAGTCATTGTCTTTGTTGTTTTCTATAAAAAAATTGTTCTTCTTTTAGTGATTCATCTTTTGCTACCATTGTTATTTTATTTAATATATCCTATGTATTTATTCTTTTCTAGTGATCATCACGAATACCTAGGAAGATAATGTCACACTAACTTTTCTAATTTTCAATACTAAAAAAGAATAATTCAAAGGAGTGCAAATCCATGCTAAAAGAGAATATTCTTTACTGCAATCACAACTAGGTAAAAGATACAGCGGCTAAATGTGGCTCCACTAGGATTAGGAGACCTAGGACTGTGTCTCTTCTGATATAAAAAGGTCTTAATCGCTGAATCTAGACAACGATGGTACTCCTCCTTTCCATCTACCACTGTCTGTAAACTCATGCCACGTACCAGCTAGTTCTATGAGCCATCTTCAATTTCTCGCTGATGATATACTGATGCTCGCATGCTATCTATTCCTAAAATCTCGATAGATATAAATATGACGATCCATACTTCATTATGAAGTAACTCTATATTCCTGGGCCTAGTTCTTACTCTACCGTAAAGTAAGACAACATGTCAAACCTTTTATTTCCTCAAGAAGTGCTGAAAAAGGATTTCCATTCATTAAAAATCATGTCATAGCTTCACTTGCATAAGTCCCAAACTTGCTCTTTCCGGTCCATTTCTTCTTTAATTCAATTAGCTAAGTCTTACGCCTTTCCATGAAACTTTAATCCCTTATCATTATATTATTGAATTTTATGATAGCCCAGTTCTCATGTGAATTGACAAATCTTTTCGTCTTAACTTGTACCCATGATTTAATCTGTATTTATATGGAATCCATCTCTCTCTATCCTTCCATATAAACTATGAAAGTTTTAAAACTACCTCTAAATTTTTTCTATTAAAACAGTAACCACTTGGGAGGCATATTTTCAAAATTTCTTTTCTCTTAGTCCTTATACATTTTTGTATAACCTTTAAATGTTGATCTCGCTTCTACTTCTTAATTTCTTCCTTAAGACTTTCTATACTTACTACTCATGTTTTATGGTTTATTCACATATCGAAATAATTCCTCAAAGCCCTATCTATTGTTCAAACATTCTATTGGAATCATTCTATTAAACCTGTTGGATCTAGATTAACCCTAGAGGGGGTGAATAGGGTTTATCTTAGTTTTTCGCTGAGTTAAAAAACTGACAGGATATTAAATGATAAACAGATCACAGAATACAGCAGAAATAAAAAGCAGAAAGGAAATAACACAGAGAGATACCCAGCTTCGGCAAAACCCTGCCTACTACTGCATTCCTAAGGTTTCAACTAGGTGATAGAATAGATCCCGCTTACAAGACCATGTAAACTCGCGAACCCCTCGCTCCTATTCTAACCATATGCTCAAAACCCTAGACAGGTCTATATCCACTAGACCAGATTTTCCCCTAGTTTTACAGACACTTGTAAATTGTCAGTTAACCCCTAACTGAATCCCCTAGAATTTTACAGACTCTAGAAAACTGTTTTGACGGTTTACAGAACAAATTGAAACAACACAAAAATAAAAACAATTAAAACCCTAGGAGTTAAAAGAAGGGTTATCCCCTTATAAACTTGGTCAGCCCATTTCTTTTGATGCATCCACTTTGTTCTGCCCGATCTCTTTTGTCTCTAGGAAAATTAAATGGCGGCTAGGGTTTTAATGCTTGCCCAAAATCGAATCGCAATAACTTAAGATTGATGTAATCTGGTTCTCTGATGAACTTCGATTCTTAGATGGCTAGCTTCACGACTGATATAGGGTTTTCTGGCGATCGAAACTCGGTAAGATTTCTGATTTTAATTCTTTGGTTGCTCGGTTAATTTGCTTGGTTTCGATAAGAAATTGCCAGTGATGATAGGTGAATCTATAGGGATTAGTAACCCTATGATTACTCTGATTTCCACATAATGATTGATCTGATTTGGCTCGATTTAACATTCATTTCTTGGCTTGATTGTCTTGCGTGATTTTGTTGATGAACCCAGACTAATTTTTGATCCTTGATGAATCTGGAAAATTATTCTCTTGCATGAATTCGACCTTTACGAAATTTGTGTGATTTTGGAAAATTAATTGCACCTATAAATCACGTGCTTGAATACAGTAGAAAGAATTTCTTGCACAATATACACTTGCCAAAATTTGATTGTGCATTCCTGGAAATATAATTGTTTTCTTGTTCTGTATTGCATTCGAAATTCCTTTGCAAAAATTGGAAAGTATTGAATTGATTTTTGCCATGAATCCTTACCTTAAAATGTGAGATTTCAGGAAAGTCTCGAAATATCTCTTGCCCAAAAACCGGGATAGTATTTCAGGAAACAAATTTGAACTGTCTTGCCATCCTTTGAGAAGATTTATTGCCATAAAAAATTTGAGCATTTCCGGAAAGATATTCTTGATTTTCTGGAATGCTTTTGGAATTTGAAATTTATAGTTGTCAAAAAAATAGTCAAGTTGAAAAAAAAACTTGCCAGTATTAGTTGAACAATTTCAGTAAAACAAAACTGAATGGATTTTGCGGTCCCTTGACATTTCTGAAATCATTTCAGACATTACTTCTTTCCCAAACATGTATTTGTCTGAGTATATTTTGTACGCTCATACACTTGCCAAAAAGATTTTGCTTCTTGCCAAATAGTCCTGCTTTGCCATTTACTGTTTGCACAAATTCTAGAAATATTTTCAAACTTGAAATTGAAACTGAAAAGTATATATGAAGATCTCCTTGTATGTTGATCTATGCACTCGTATGCTTCTTAGATACAATGACCCATTGTTGCCTCTTCTTCTATGTTTGTCGAGTTTCTATCTGCACTATACCTCTTAGCTGTGTGAACCTGATCTTGCACATGAACATTAGCACTCATGTATGCTCTGACTTTTGTTGTACCATGCTACACTTGAACTTCAAACTGGTTGTGCCATGTATTTTTCTTCATTCTTGAACCTGTTGCACCTCAACATGAAATGCTTGACCTGCTGCATGTAGACCTGATATGTTGCCTTTACTGTTGTGAGTTGATCATTGCATACATGCCTTTGATCACGCTTGCTTTTCCCATTCACTTCACTATTGTATACATGGTCACTTTGCTTCATTTATGTTGCTATGCACAGACTTGAGTTTTTATGCTGAATCTCGACATACTTTGGTCTGTATCCATGCAATACTTCATATACATATATGAGCTTGTCCATCTGCAACGCTTTGTATATTTGTGAAGTGCTTGATCATTGTGCTGCCATGAACTTCCTATGTATACATGACATACTTTCACTTGTCTTGTGCTCGAATTTGCTGTTGACACTAAATTTGACCTTTTGTTTTGCTCGACCAGCATGTGTTGTTGAGATCACTGTACTTGTGTAGTTGTTGCCTTGTTGCACTGAGTCGAGTTGGTCCACGTGGATGCTCCTCAGTTGCACACTTGATTGGCGAGGCAGTGCACACGTGTGTATATATATACACGTATGTATATGCAGCCATCCAGAAAATATTCTTGTCCCTGCACTGTATATACATACTGTCTGCCTTGTGGTATTTACAGTGTATCACTATGAATATCACAAGCTATCTAGACACAGATAAATCAGATCAAGTCATGAAAAATGATGCGAAACACAGCATAAATATGAGGCAAATAAAGTTTATATTCGCGCGTATACAACTTTATTTCTATTGCAGTGTACTATGTGTGTGTTTCATGTGACAGGTAAGGATGACTGGACTAACTGTGTAACAACCCGGAAAATCAGAACCAATTTAAAATTTTTATTTTGGCAATTTTAATGAATTTTGAATATTTAAAATGAATTATTTTAAATAATTACAACGAGAAATTTATTTTGAATAGAATTAGAACGTATACATTTATTTGAATCGAAGTTAGAATATAAATATTTATTTTAATTATAAAAGGAATTGAAAATGGCGCGGTAGTTTGAAAATTCGATTTCAAATTTCAAATGAATGTACAGGATTCAAAATAAACCGGATTTTAGCGAAACCAGAAATATTTGATTATATTTGAAAATATCTTTCCAACGAATCCAAAAAATCCAAATTTCATAGCGGGAATAAAAAGTTATGTCCAGTTGAAAATTCAGAATAGTCTATATGGAAATATAGCTCTTAAAAATAGCCATTTTGCAAACGACCTCCGTTTTCGATGAAACTACTTTTGTTAGATCTGGAATGTTGAATTATTGCTAGATTCCAAAATTCATAATTTTTGGAATCAATATGTGAGCGTGGCAAAAGAAAACGTGTTTGAACAGTTTCAGTCAATTTGGATCGACCAAAAAATGGTCATTTTTCAAATGGTCTTCAAATTTGATGAAATTAGTTTTGATAGGACCGTATCGTCAAAACATAGCCAGATTTATTTTTTTGGAATTTCTGGAGTCCGTATGTGGCCCCGGTAAATTGTAATGTGCGTTGAAATCAATTTTGAATGTTAAATTAATTTATATTGTAAATTTAACAAAAACAGATCGAAATGGTCAAACTGGATTACGGGACATATCCCATTGTGTTCGGAATGGGGGTAATTAGCTAGGAACTACAGTTGGTGGGTTTGATTTGGGGTTCAAAAGAAAAAGTAACTTTATAGAAATTAAATATATATATATATATATATTGGTCAACTCATTTATCCCGTTAGCCCCCTCTCCCCCGTCGATTTCATTTCAGAAATAAAAATAAAGAAAAAAAACAAACAATCGCGCCTCTCGATCTCGCTGACACCCAGGCCTCCGACCACCGTCGTGACCGCCGCCGGGCCCTCCATCTCCTCTGCCTCCCCCCTTCTTTAGTTCCAGAGAACCCGCACCTCCCCCTTTCCAAACCCCGATGCCCCTTAACCCTAAAGCTGCCGCCTCAGGCAAAAATCCATCACCGCGAGAAACCCTAGCCGCCGCCAGTGAAGGCGCCACCCCCTTGCAACGATTCCAACGATCCTCAGCAACCAAGATTGGATTTCTACAATAAAATCGTGGAAAGGACTGCGTTGGAATTTCAGACAAATCCAAACCGTTCAGAAATAAGGAATGGAGGAGGGGATCCCAAAGGTGAGAACTTCTCACTAGAATAATTTGTGTACAGTTATTTATTTTATAACTGCATATATGAACTGCTCCCCATCGTCCACAAACCATGGACGACTTGTTTGATTGTTTGGTTTGGTTGATTTATTTGGTTGAATTGGTTTGAGATGGGAATGAATGGATATAATTTGGTTTGGGAAATGAAATGAATTGATTAGAATTGGTATGTACATGGCGCGAGCCATTATTAGGCGAGGGATAAGGCTAGACCTTATCCCGGTTCTAGTATCGCGCTGTTGTGCTGCTGAAATTTTCTAAAAATATTTGAACAATAAAAATATCATTTTTATTGTATAAATGAACTATATAAAATATTCACCTGTTGAAATAAAATATTTTATCATTAAAAATATAATTTTCAACGTGTATATGAATAAAATAAATATTCATTTACAAATCAGACGATTTGTTTATGTACACACATTAAACTGATAGGGATTGGGACGATATATTTTACACATCGCCTAACTGCACAAATAATAATAAGTGTTTGTTGTTTGAAAACCCCACATGGGTATTGGGATGAAATTAGACATACACTAACCCCAAAATTTAGTTGTATGTCAATCGATGGGTTGACAGACTATTGTAAGCGTTGATTATTTATATTTAACGCTTATGCAGTTGTGTAATGCACTCTGGATGATGGTTGGATGTGTTTGACTATTGTTGTGTACACGTGTGTATGAAATCCATATAAATAACATTATATGGTAGTTGACTGTGTCCGACTCCAGTTCAGAAAGAATGAATATTTTAAAATAACGAATATTTTAAATTAATGAATATTTTAAGATAATATTCTGTAAAAGAACAAAATCTGATTTTGATGTCCGATTTGGGATGGACACGTATATATTTAAATATATAAAGCCGTGTTAATTAGATTAACGCCATTTAGACATGAACGATATTTATATCGATTTTATTCATTTTTATAATGAATATAGAAAAAGAAGTGATTTCAAAATCTAATGTTTTGAAAATACTATCATTTATATATCGATGATATGGAATATTCAATTTTGATTTGAAATTGAATATGAAGTTGAAATCGTTTTGAAAACGAATTTAAAACGATTTATAAAATACGTTTTAAACGGAAATCGACGAAATATATATAATATATATATTATATATATTATATATATATAATGGCCTGAATAGAACGTTCCGCGCCACGGCAGTTCGCGAATTTTGACCATTGACTTCGAATTGACGTTACGGGAGATCCGACCGTCGGATTCTCCTAAAACCAGAACCGTTGGGTTCGTATCGAAAAGAGCTTTCCAATGAATATTAGAAATTAGAAATCTAACAGTTGGATTTGGAATTATGTCCAAATCAGATTTGGAAAAGGTCGATGTAAGTGCAGTTCGATGGCCGTTTATGGAAGTCGACTGTACGGGCCTTGATAAAATTATTGAAAATAGCAATAATTTGTGTAAAATCATAATAAATTATTTGGAAAGAAGTGGGATGAAAAATTCCATATTTGAAAAGATAAAAATGCATTTTATCGAAATGAACTAGTTATTAACTAGAATTATAATCCAATTATTTTTAAATAAATAAATTGGATTTGAAATGGTTTTAAAAATAACCGGAATTTCCAATATATGAATTGGAATGGATTTGAATCGAAATTATCTTCGGAATATTTCGATATTGGGTTCCGTGATTATACGGACATTGTGGAGGAATTTGGAAGATATATATATCGTTATTCCAATACGATATTTGTTGATTTCAGAATTTGATATTGAATATAAGCCGATATATTTTCTATTCAGAGCCTTGTATTTAATATCAAATTGGTTTTTGGGTTTATTGTGAACGGTGTTTTAAATAACACTTGTTCTTTAACCCGATTAACAATGGAATGAGATTTTGGGTTTGTTGTGAATGGTATCTTTAATAATACTATTCTTAAACCCAATGGAGTTAAGAAAATTAGAAACTAACTGGAGATTAGCTATGTTGAATGGTTTCCTAGGTATTGATCTGATGTTGATTTCGGCCTTCGAGATTAATACTTAGGGAACTGTTCTCTTACTAATTTACGGTTAGAGACTGATGGGATGGGGTCTTCAATAACAATGTTCTTAAACCCCGTATGAAAAGAATAAATCTTTTAATTAAGATGTAGAGAAGAATTACCAATTAATTAACATTTAATTGGATTTAAAATGGAATGTGAATTGGGTTTACTATGAACTGTGTTTTTAACGACATTCATTATTTAACCCGATTTACAGTGAAATGAGATTTGGAACTTATAATTTTTTTTATTAAGATTTAGTGGAGACTTTCCAAAGTAAAGTTTTCCAATTTAATATATTGGAATGGAATGGAATTCGATTTGATAATAATCGAAGTGAGTTTCTGTGGAGGAAGACTGTTAATATATATGGAATTTAAAAGGCTTTGTCATTATTCCATTTATATTATTAGTCGGATATGCAAATTGATATCGATTATATATTGATTTGTTTTTCCGTGAAGATTCCATAATTAATGGAATGTGATTTTGGGTTTATCGTGAGCTGTGTTTTAAATGACATTAGTTCTTTAACCCAGTTAAAGATAAGATTAATTTCTTAACTTTGAAAAATCATTAAGAAATGATTTTTGGATATTAAAACTGAATTAGAGTTTTAATGAATCTTTAATTAGATTGGAATGTGAATGGGATAATTAAAATTATCGAATTCATGAAATGATCGAGAATGGAGTACCACCAGTTTTGCTCCAAGCGATAGTTAAATCTTTAATTAGATTGGAACGTGAAATGGTAATTAATATTTATCGATAAAACAAATGATTACTTCGATATGGTTCGCTAATCCCGAATAGTTTGGATAAACCTTAATTTGGTTTGATATCCAAAGGAAGGTTAAAGAATAAATTTAAAAGAATTTATTTTTGATAAAACTAATGGAAACCTTTCCCTAAAAATGTGAATATTTGAATAAAAGAATATTTTGGATTGGAATGAGGCGTATGTTGAGTTTGTGTAGCACTTGTTTATAATATACGCGAGTTATTCGGAAAGGCCGGGTTTATACCTGTTTTGAATAACTGATTCGACGGTATGTCGACGATGAAGACGGTGGTTGAAGACCAGATGTCTTCACATCGTTTGGATGATTACTGATGTCTTGATTAGGCTGTACACCCAAGACGAGTTAATAAGTGGTGATCGTCCAGACGTACTTGGAGATCAACGGATATGCGAGGGCCTCTCTCCTGTATTGGACATATGGGACGATGAATAAGGTGCCTTCGGTTTCGTTCAGACCCAGAACGAACTGGTAAATGGACTGTGTGTCTGACATTGGATTTTATTCTGTGTGATTGATAGACATCAGTTGCATAGCGTGAATTGCCTATATGGCATGCTGAGATGCAAATGATCAAGGCTTCTGTTGAAAAGCAGAGTCTTGTGGTTGATGATCAAAGCACGGCATTAATATAGCATAGCTTTGTGTAGCGTTAATTCACGAGGCTCGCACCTCGGTGTGAACCAAAAACGGGAGAGGACCTCAGGGAGGGCATGCGTTTCCTTCTAGCTAGGAGTGGTGTCTGGGTTTTGCACGCCCAGATGTTTTACTTATGTGGATGATGGATAGCAAGGTGCCTCGGATATATCGGCACTGCCGGGCCGATGGATGGTATTGTCTTTATACAGACCAGATTTACGCCCCATAGGGCGGGGAAACGTAGTGTTCAGGCATTTTAATCCACATCGAGTGGACCGGCCCTGATGATCCAAGGGCCCACCTGTGTCTGGGTCCTGAGACATGGGCTAGATTGTCTCGAAGCGGTAAAGGCAATCCCTTCACTTGGTTCACAGACGGAAATCCAACTTCCAATACGTGACAATTGCGGTTTTGATTGTAGAGCCTAGTATTGGTGACATGATATTTGGTACCCATGCCGTCTAGGATTGATACATTTATATTTGAAGTTGTTTTATACACTATGCACTTATAATAATATCAAATGATTTGTTTTAACGTACCAAGCATGTTTGGCTATTATAAGGGAAAACCCTATCCTCCGGCTTGCGTTGCATTGTGGGATGGGACCTGGGTCTTATAATAGCTTCATTTTTCCAAAAAGCATTGCGCTGTTTGTTTTATGCACTGGTATTCTCGGGAGGAAACCCGTTCCGTGTTATACGACGTGGTCCCTTGATTTACTTTATTTTAAAGTAAATATTTAAATAACTATTTTAGTTCTCACACCAGTCACATGATTGACCTGGAGTTTATTGTTTTAACCTAAACTCCGGGTGCCCCTATTTTCCACACGGGCAGCTAGTAGTTTTGGTTTTGCAGATTTATATTCACAGGATCCTGGTTTACAGCTGGAATGATATTCGAAAAGCTCTATATCCATGTATCTTCCTTCAGTTGTGTTTTTATATTATTTTCCGCTGCATTGTAAATTGTAAATCTCTGATATTTATCAAATGTATATTATTTGTCCATACTCTGTATATTCTTGTACTCTGATGTAATTGTTGTAATAAACAATGAAATGTTCTTCTGTTTGCATTCTGATTCGTCTTGTCCTCAAAGCAGTCCATGCTTTCCTTCACGGGGAAGTTCGGGTCTTTTCATTTTGTATCAGAGCTTTGGTTTACAGAGCTCGGAGAACAAGGCGCATTAGAACCAAATGAAAGAATTCATCAGAGATTGGATTAGTAATATCCAATAAGAATGACTCGTTAGAGATGGGATCAGTAGTATCCTAGAATGAGTCGAAAGAGTGTTATTTTAAAATAAAAATGAGAACAAATTTTGTTTTGAAAATTTAAATCTAATTATACGTATTTGAATATTTGTTTTAAATTGATTTGGACAATCGAGTATATGGAGATTTTGAATATACGCGTAATTAACGTGTATTCGAAGCCTCAAATATATTGGATAGATATTGAATCACATTCTAGTCGCCCGGAGACGATCCTGATGATTACTATAGTATCATCAGTATTTGTGTTCGAGTTTCGAAAGTGGGATGTTTATATATTTCCATTAGACTGGTGTGAGAACCAAAACTAGATAGAGTTTATTATTGGGAATTGGCATCAAAAACATGATTTTTGTATATATATCTAAAGTTATGTGTTTGAAACGATAATCACTAATTAATTGCTGATTATGTTGTTTGATTATTGGTTTGATTAATTCAAATTTTGAACCATTAAGCCAAATTGAATCAAATTTTGAGATGAATTGAAAATTGTTTGGAATTGCATGCATATACATGTATATACATTGAACAGGTCATAGCAAGAAGGCTAGAGTAGAGGAATAAAATTATATGCCCGACAAATAGGTACATGTTTACTGATTTATTGGGTTTGGATAATTTTATGAGCCGCTTGGACTTTTCTTTTTCTTTTTGAGATGAGAGGGCATGTATGGAGGTTTGGGGATTTTCCTGATGCTCCCCGTACAAAGGAGGTAATGGCGAAATTTTTCAAAAATTTAGGGTGTTAGCCAAATGTTTGAAAAATTAGAAATTCTTAGAAGTTGAAAAGTTAAAGAATGAAAGCCAAACTGAAAAGTGATTTGGTTAGTTAAACAACATTCAGCTCCGTTCCTTTTCGAGGACAAAAATATTTTAAGTGGGGGAGATTGTAACAACCCGGAAAATCAGAACCAATTTAAAATTTTTATTTTGGCAATTTTAATGAAATTTGAATATTTAAAATGAATTATTTTAAATAATTACGATGAGAATATTATTTTGAATAGAATTAGAACGTATATATTTATTTGAATCGAAGTTAGAATATAAATATTTATTTTAATTATAAAAGGAATTGAAAATGGCGCGGTAGTTTGAAAATTCAATTTCAAATTTCAAACGAATGTACAGGATTCAAAATAAACCAGTGCGAAACCATAAATATTTGAATCTATTTGAAAATATCTTTCCAACGAATCCGAAAAATCCAAATTTCATAGCGGGAATAAAAAGTTATGTCCAGTTGAAAATTCAGAATAGTCGCTATGGAAATATAGCCCTTAAAAATAGCTATTTTGCAAACGACCTCCGTTTTCGACGAAACCACTTTTGTTGTATCCGGGATGTTGAATTATTGCTAGATTCCAAAATTCATAATTTTTGGAATCAATATGTAAGCGTGGCAAAAGAAAACGTGTTTAAACAGTTTCAGTCAATTTGGATCGACCAAAAAATGACCATTTTTCAAACGGTCTTCAAATTCAACGAAATTAGTTTTGATAGGACCGTATCGTTAAAACATAGCCAGATTTATTTTTCTGGAATTTCTAGAGTCCGTATGCGGCCCCAGTAAATTGAAATGTGCGTTGAAATCAATTTTAAACGTTAAATTAATTTATATTGTAAATTTAACGAAAACTGATTGAAACGGTCAAACTGGCTTACGGGACATATCCCGTTTTGTTTGGAATGGGGGTAATTAGCTAGGGATGACAGTCGGTGGTTTCGATTTGGGGTTCAAAAGAAAAAGCAACTTTATAGAAATTAAATTAATTAATTAATTATATATATATATATATTGGTCAACTCATTTATTCCCTTAGCCCCCTCTCCCCCGTCGATTTCATTTTAGAAAGAAAAATAATGAAAAAAAACAACCGCGCCTCTCGATCTCGCCGACACCCAGGCCTCCGACCACCGTCGTGAATGCCGCTGGGCCCTCCATCTCCTCCGCCTCCCCCCTTCTTCAGTTCCAGAGAACCCGCACCTCCCCCTTTCCAAACCCCAATGCCCCTTAACCCTAGAGTCACCGCCTCAGGCCAAAAGCCACCACCGTGAGAAACCCTAGCCGCTGCAAGTGAAGGTGCCACCCCTTGCACCGATTCCGACGATCTTCAACAACCAAGATTGGATTTCTACAATAAAATCGTGGAAAGCACTGCATTGGAATTTCGGACAAATCCAAACCGTTCAGAAATAAGGAATGGAGGAGGGGATCCCAAAGGTGAGAACTTCTCACTAGAATAATTTTTGTACACTTATTTATTTTATAACTACATATATGAACTGCTCCCCGTCGTCCACAAACCATGGACGACTTGTTTGATTGTTTGGTTTGGTTGATTTATTTGGTTGAATTGGTTTGAGATGGGAATAAGTGGATATAATTTGGTTTGGAAAATGAAATGAATTGATTAGAATTGGTATATACATGGCGCGAGCCATTATTAGGCGAGGGATAATGCTAGACCTTATCCCGGTTCTAGTATCGCGCCATTGTGCTGCCGAAATTTTCTAAAAATATTTGAACAATAAAAATATCATTTCTATTGTATAAATGAACTGTATAAAATATTCACCTGTTGAAATAAAATATTTTATCGTTAAAAATATATTTTTTAATGTGTATATGAATAAAATAAATATTCATTTACAAATTGGATGATTTGTTTATGTACACACATTTAACTGATAGGGATTAGGACGATATATTTTACACATCACCCAACTGCACAAATAATTATCAGTGTTTGTTGTTTGAAAACCCCACACGGGTATTGGGATGAAATTGGACATACACTAACCCCAATATTTAGTTATATGTCAATCGATGGGTTGACAGACTGTTGTAAGCGTTGATTATTTATATTTAACGCTTATGCATTTGTGTAATGCACTCTGGATGATGGTTGGCTGTGTTTGATTATTGTTGTGCACACGTGTGTATGAAATCCATATAAATAACATTATATGGTAATTGAATGTGTCTGATTCCAGTTCAGAAGGAATGAATATTTTAAAATAACGAATATTTTAAATTAATGAATATTTTAAAATAATATTCAGTAAAAGATCAAAATCTGATTTTGATGTCCGATTTGGGATGAACACGTATATATTTAAATATATAAAGTCGTGTTAATTAGATTAACGCCATTTTGATGTGAAAGATATTTATATCGATTTTATTTGTTTTTATAATGAATTTCGAAAAAGAAGTGATTTCGAAATCTAATCTTTTGAAAATACTATCATTTATATATCGATGATATGGAATATTCAATCTTGATTTGAAATCAAATATGAAATCGAAATTGTTTTGAAAACGAATTTAAAACGATTTATAAAATACATTTTTAATGGAAATTGACGAAATATATAATATATATATTATATATATATATATAATGGCCTGAATAGAACGCGTCGCGCCGCGGTAGTTCGCGAATTTCGACCATTGATTTCGAATTGACGTTACGGGAGATCCGACCGTCGGATTCTCCTAAAACCGGAACCGTTGGGTTCGTATCGAAAAGTGTTTTCCAACGAATATTAGAAATTAGAAATTTAACGGTTGGATTTGCAATTATGTCCAAATCAAATTTGAAAAAGGTCGTTGTAAGTGCAGTTCGATAGCCGTTTATGGAAATCGACTGTACGGGCCTTGATAAAATTATTGAAAATAGCGATAATTTGTGTAAAATCATAATAAATGATTTGGAAAGAATTGGTATGAAAAATTCCATATTTGAAAAGATAAAAATGCATTTTATCGAAATGAACTAGTTATTAACTAGAATTATAATCCAATTATTTTTAAATAAATAAATTGGATTTGAAATGGTTTTAAAAATAACCGGAATTTCCAATATATGAATTGGACTAGATTTGAATCGAAATTATCTTCGGAATATTTCAATATTGGATTCCGTGATTATACGGACATTGTGGAGGAATTTGGAAGATATATATATCGTTATTCCAATACGATATTTGTTGATTTCAGAATTTGATATTGAATATAAGCCGATATATTTTCTATTCAGAGCCTTGTATTTAATATCAAATTGGTTTTTGGGTTTATCGTGAACGGTGTTTTAAATAACACTTGTTCTTTAACCCGATTAATAATGGATTGAGATTTTGGGTTTGTTGTGAATGGCATCTTTAATAATAGTGTTCTTAAATCCAATGGAGTTAAGAAAATTAGAAACTAACTGGAGATTAGCTATGTTGAATGGTTTCCTGGGTATTGATCTGATGTTGGTTTCGGCCTTCGGGATTAATACTTAGGGAATTGTTCTCTTACTAATTTACGGTTAGAGACTGATAGGATGGGGTCTTCAATAACACTGTTCTTAAACCCCGTATGAAAAGAATAAATCTTTTAATTAAGATGTAGAGAAGAATTACCAATTAATTAACATTTAATTGGATTTGTAATGGAATGTGAATTGGGTTTATTATGAACTGTGTTTTTAACGACATTCGTTCTTTAACCCGATTTACAGTGAAATGAGATTTGGAACATATAAATCTTTTTATTAAGATTTAGTGGAGATTTTCCAAAGTAAAGTTTTCCAATTTAATATATTGGAAAGGAATAGAATTCGATTTGATAATAATCGAAGTGAGTTTCTGTGGAGGAAGACTGTTTATATATATGGAATTTAAAAGGCTTTGTCATTATTCCATTTATATTATTAGTCGGATACGCAAATTGATATCGATTATATATTGATTTGTTTTTCCGTGAAGATGCCATAATTAATGGAATGTGATTTTGGGTTTATCGTGAGCTATGTTTTAGATGACATTAGTTCTTTAACCCAGTTAAAGATAAGATTAATTGTAACAACCCTGAATTTTAGGGGTAGATTTAAAATTTAAATTTAGTAATTTTAATGAGTTTTTGATATTTAAAAATATTTATTTAAAATAATAATGATTAAGAATTGATTTAAATTGAAGTTAGAATGAATAATTTAATTCTAATTATAAAAGAAGTTAGAAATAGCGCGGTAGTTTGAAAAGTCAAACTTGAATTTGACTGACCGTATAGAATGCAAAATTTAACGGATTTTAGTGAAACAAAAAATATGGGAATCTATTTAAAAATATCTTTCTAACGAATCTGAAAAATTGAAATTTCATAGCGGGAATCAAAAGTTATGCCCAAATCAAAATTTAGAAAGGTCGCTATGAAATTTATAAAGGGCCAAAATGCCACTTTTTGCATATGAAGGAATTTCGACTCGAAACCACTTCCATTGAGTCTAGAATGATGTTTCTGCATTGAAAAACAGTAAACACTTATATTTTTTGAGTTTCGGGATTTATTTGTTTAAAAATGTATTTTTAATATTAAATATATTGGCCTTAAAAATAGTCATTTTTCAAACAGTCTTAGAATTCAACGAAAATAATTTTGTTGGATTCGTATCGTCATAAGAAAGCTAAAAATATATTTTTTAGAATTTTCTGAGGTCGTATGTGGCCCCGGCATATTTATATGTACGGTCAATATTTAATTAATTAATTTTTAATGCAATTTTAAATAAAAATCGTACAGATTTCAGAATTGGGTCACGGGACCTATCCCATTGCGTTCAGAAGGTGTCAAAACCTTAAGAACGACAGTAAGCAGGCCCAAATCAGAGAAAGTCCGAAAATCCACCTTTTAAGCACGATTTTCGAGATTTAATATTAAAATATTATTAAAATAATCAGGCCGAAACCCTAATTTGACATGGCAGCCGCCACCTAAACCGAAGGCCAGAATTTCTCCAATTTCAAACGCTCATAACTTTTGATCCGCTCAACGAAAATCGACAAACTTTGTACCAAATCGAAGCTCTCGGAGAGATCTTTCAATCCATACGGTCAAGATCGGGTTTTGGTTCACGGATTTCACGAATTCTGGGCTGAAACGTGAGGGGTTCGGGTTTGATTTGCGAGGCAAGGAGGAGGTCGAGTTGGGTGGCCTTCTGGGCGGTGGTGGCTCGCGGGCGGAGCGTCGGAGTGGCGAGGTCTGATCGACAGTCGGGTGATCCTAGGGGGGCGCGCGCAGAAGGGGGTGCGGACGTGATATGGGTTCGGCTGAGCGACGTGATAACGTGGAGGAAGAAGGTTTTTTATTATTATTTTATTAATTAACTATTTAATTTATGCGATCTTTAAAAATCAATATCTCTTTCATACGAGGTCCGATTGACGAACCGTCAGTTGCGTTGGACTCGTCTTTCCGAGATCTTCGCGATGGCGCAGACCAGAGCTAAATCCGAGATAGTCAAATTTTCAGCGAAAATCAATGTGAGAATTCTATTTCCTCTTTAATAATTAAAAATAAATAAATTATTACCGTGTTATATTTTAACCGTATGTTGCTTGAATGTTCGTGATTTGAATTTAACTGTATGATGTTGTTCATTGACCTGTTTATTCGATAGAATATTTTTGTTGTATATGAAATGAAAATGAAAATAACCAGATCTAGTGAGATTTCTGAATTTTAAAATAAAAATCTATTCTTTATTTCGATGTAAATTTGTATATGTGTGAACTGCTTGTAATGATTTGCTGGTTTTGTTTGGATGTGTCAGAACTTGGATCAAAATTGCACGTACAATAAAAATGTTCTTTTTATTGTATGTATTGATAATAGAGTTGTATACAAATAAAGAAATTTCCTTTTTATTTGTAATGAAAACATTAGAATTGTACCCAACATAAAAATTCCTTTTTATTTAGTTATGTGAAAAAAAAACATTATTTTGTTAGCGAATGTCACATTAGTATAAAAAGAAACATTATTTTGTTAGCGAATGTCACATTAGTATAGAAACATTATTTTGTTAGCGAATGTCACATTAGTATAGAAACATTATTTTGTTAGCGAATGTCACATTAGTATAGAAACATTATTTTGTTAGCGAATGTCACATTAGTATAAAAACATTATTTTGTTAGCGAATGTCACATTAGTATAGAAACATTATTTTGTTAGCGAATGTCACATTAGTATAGAAACATTATTTTGTTAGCGAATGTCATATTAGTATAGAAACATTATTTTGTTAGCGAATGTCACATTAGTATAGAAACATTATTTTGTAAGAATATTATATTAGATTTGGAACATGTCATTTTTGTTAGAATGTTTTATAAGATTATAGTAACGTCATGTTAATATATAAAATTCACTTTTTATATGACACTAGAAATGGGAAAATATGTTAATATATAAAATTCACTTTTATATGTCACTAGAACTGGAAAATCTGTTACCATATAAAATTCATTTTTTTTATGTCATTAGAAAAAGAGGAAATACTTTTATATGAAAAATATAAAACAAAGATAAAAATATACATTTTTATCAAATGGAAAAAAAAGAATGACAAAATATTCATTTTGTCAAAAAAGAAAGATAAAAAGATTCATTTTGTAAAGAATGACAAAATATACGTTTTTTCAAATATAAAAGAAAGATAAAAATACAAGGATGGCAAAAGATTCATTTTGACAAATGTAAAAAAATGACAAAAGTATTCATTTTGTCAAATGTGAAAGAACGATAAAAATTTATCATTTTATCAAATGTAAAAGAAGGACAGAAATATTTATTTTGTAAAATACAAAGAATGAAATAAAAACATTCATTTTAGGTTATGTTGGAACCGTCAACATAAAATATTCATTTCATGTTATGTTAGAACCGTCAACACAAAAATCGCAATTTAGTTAGAATATTTTCGTGTAGAGAAAAAGTACATTTTTAATATAAAATGTTGCATTAGATAATAGCGTCATGTTATATTATTTAGAAATGAATATTTTCACCGTTATGTTGTGTTAATTAGAAAAAAAATATTTTTACCATCACGTTATGTCAGGTAGAAATGAACATTTTTGCCAATGTAAAGTAGTAGCGACAAAAATCATATTTTTGTCAATGTAAAATGGTAGAAATGAAATTTACATTTTTATTATGTAAACAAAAGTATGAACTCGCATTGTAAATGAAATTTACATTTTTATTATGTAAACAAAAGTATGAACTTGCATTGTAAATGAAATTTACATTTTTATATGTAAACAAAAGTAGGAATGTGCATTGATAATAAAGATTACATTTTTATTATGTAACTTAGAATGAGAACTTGCATTGCAAATAAAAATTACATTTTTATTTGAACTAAAGGTATAATATTTGCTATGCAAATAAAAAAAATTACATTTTTATTTGAAACTATGATATGCAATTGGCAATGAAAATAAAAAATTATATTTTTATTTGTAACTATGATATGAAATTTGGCATGCGAACAAAATTTACATTTCCCAATGTAGCTATGATATGGGATTTTCTATGCGAACAAAATTTACATTTTTATATGTAACTATAAATGAGAATTTGCACTGTAAATTAGAATTACATTTTTATTATGTAATTAAAGTATGATATTACATTGTAAATTAAAATTACATTTTTATGATGTCACCTAAGAATTGAATTTACATTGCCATTATAAAAAGTCAAGATCATTTTGGTTTTGCATTGAAAGAGATAAGAATTATTATTTTTGTTTGGCATTAAAAGAATAGCAAAATTTTTTTTTTGTTACATTGAAATTAAACAAACAAAAATATATTCATTTGTATAGAAATGAAGTTGACACCAAATTTATATTGCATTTTTGTTAGAAAATGGAGTTACACAAAAAATACTCATTTTTGTTAAATTATAAATGACGTACAAAAAGGTATATTCATGTTTGTTGTAATGAGAATGAAACACAAAAATACCTATTTTTACTGAAATTGGAATGATACACAAAATATATATTTTGTGTATAAGATATGTATGGAAATTGAAAAATAAAGGAAAACATGGTTGTGTGTGATGGTATATATCAATGTTGGAAATTAATAAGAAATTTGTTGTAGCAAGATATAGTGTAATAAAATATATTTCATTACACATTATAAACATATCGATAGGTTGTGAAACAAAACATTCATTGTTTGTTGTGTTAATTTCGTTAATGAATTGGAATTTAACTATTGTTTTTATATAAATAAAAACAAAGATTGATCGTTACAAATTACTAATAACGATATGAAATGATTTCCAACTTATTTATATACGAGAATTATTTGGAAAGTCCGAGTCTATCTCATTCCAAATAATTTGAATGACGTTTTAAAATTCAAGAGTTGAAGACGGCGATTGAAGACCGACGATCTTCATATCGAATGGACGACAACTGCCGATGCCCTTGATTGGAGTAGCTACCTTGAAGGGGCTACAGTGGTGGTCGTCCGGACGTAGTGTTGATTTGTACGGATTTGACTTTCGCTCAGACCCATAGCATAAGTTTATAAATGGATTGTGTGTCCGACATCGTACTCCATTAAATATCATGTTATTGATTCTCTGTTAATATATAAATGATTGGTGGTGAAGAATTTATTCTTTGCTTAACACCCGTTTATATATTGACGGATGATCAATGGTACGGTATGGAGTGATGATGTGGCATGCTAAGATGCATATGATCAAGGCTTTGTTGAAAAGTAGGCCTTGTGGGATGATCAAAGCATAGCCTGTTTAGGCATAGCTTTGTGTATAGTGTGACTTCGCGAGCCTCACACATCGGCGGAGTCTAAAACGGGAGAAGGGAACGCAGGGAGAGCAGCACGTTTCTTTCTAGCTAGAAGTGGTGTCGGTGCTTAAACTGGCTGATATTTACTTATGTGGATGATGGAATGAGGCGCCTCGGATGATAGGTCCTATAGGACCGGGAAACGTGTGTTCAGGAATAACTAATTCGCAACTCGTATGGTGGACCGGCCCTGCAGCTTTCCAAGGGTTCACTGCGGGGGATCCTGAGACATTAGCTAGAGTGTCTCGAATCGGTAAGGAGCTCCTCCCTAGCCTTGACTCATGATGGAAACCCAATTTCCAATATGACCTCATGCGGTTTTGATTGTATTACTAGTATGGAGGCATAGTAGTATGGTATCTATGCTTCCTAGGATTGATACAATTACTTTGAACTGTTTTTGAAAAACATATACACACTAGCAATAATATCAAATTCGTTTTTATCGTACCAAGCATGTTTAATCGCCATAAGGTAAAACTTTATCCTCTGGTGTGTGTTGCATTGTGTGATAGGACCTGAGTCTTATGGTGATTTCATTTTTCCAAAGCATTGCGTTGTTTAAACGATTTACTTTAAGTTATGCACGGTAATCCATTGGAGTAAACCCGTTCCGCGTTAGCGGCGTGGTCCTTGGATTTGCTTTATTACTACTAGTATATTTGTTAAGAATTCTCACACCAGTCCCATGACTGACTCGTAGTTTGTTTCACTTTGCAAACTCGGGTGCCCTCTCTTCCACGGGCAGTCGAGTAGTTTGTCTACAGGTTCTTATCTCGAGCAGGATGCTGGATTGAAGCCTAAAGCTGTGTCCAAAGCATAGTTGCCTTCCGCTGCCTTAGCTATTTTATTTCCGCTGCAATGTATTAAAATATTGTAATTTATCTTCCGCTGTAATTTTATTTCAATGTACTCTGATATTCTGTACTCTGATGTTACGTTATTATGATGTAATAAAAGTTTGCTGTTATTGTTCTGATGTTGTTGTATTCCCAAAGTTAACGTACTCGGGTTTTGAACGGTCTTGGTCGATTTTACGATCGATTAAGGTCGGGCAAAATGCGTGTCGTTACAGTTGGTATCAGAGCTCTGGTTAGCTCAAATCTTTGGGGTACAACTCGTTAGAACTGAACAAAAGACTCATCAGAGGTTGGATTAGTAATATCCAATAAGAATACTCATTAGAGATAGGACCAGCAGTATCCTAGAATGAGAAAACTCATTAGAGATAGGGTTAGTAATGCCCTAGAATAAGTTGAGAGTAACAAGCCTATAATATACATATTTATATATATAATTTATTTTAGAAAATATGAATTTTGTATATATATAAAAGTTATATATTTAAAAAGTTAATCAACTAATTGATTGATGGTTGTGTAGTGAAATTATTAGTTCAACTAATAAAATTATAGAAGCGAATTAAAGAATGAAAAATTGAGTAGGATAATTAAACACTTTTAGCTTCGTTCCTTTTCGAGGACGAAAAGATTTTAAGTGGGGGAGACTGTAACAACCCTGAATTTTAGGGGTAGATTTAAAATTTAAATTTAGTAATTTTAATGAGTTTTTGATATTTAAAAATATTTATTTAAAATAATAATGATTAAGAATTGATTTAAATCGAAGTTAGAACGAATAATTTAATTCTAATTATAAAAGAAGTTAGAAATAGCGCGGTAGTTTGAAAAGTCAAACTTGAACTTTGACTAACCGTACAGGATGCAAAATTTAACGGATTTTAGTGAAACCAAAAATATGGGAATCTATTTAAAATATCTTTCTAACGAATCTGAAAAATTGAATTTTCATAGCAGGAATCAAAAGTTATGCCCAAATCAAAATTTAGAAAGGTCGCTATGAAATTTATAAAGGGCCAAAATGCCACTTTTTGCATATGAAGGAATTTCGACTCGAAACCACTTCCATTGAGTCTGGAATGATGTTTCTGCATTGAAAAATAGTAAACACTTATATATTTTGAGTTTCGGGATTTATTTGTTTAAAAATGTATTTTTAATATTAAATATATTGGCCTTAAAAATAGTCATTTTTCAAACAGTCTCAGAATTCGATGAAAATAATTTTGTTGGATTCATATCGTCATAAGAAAGCTAAAAATATTTTTTTTTAGAATTTTCTGAGGTCGTATGTGGCCCCGGCATATTTATATGTACGGTCAATATTTAATTAATTAATTAATTTTTAATGCAATTTTAAATAAAAATCGTACAGATTTCAGAATTGGGCCACGGGACCTATCCCATTGCGTTCAGAAGATGTCAAAACCTTAAGAACGACAGTAAGCAGGCCCAAATCAGAGAAAGTCCGAAAATCCACCTTTTAAGCACGATTTTCGAGATTTAATATTAAAATATTATTAAAATAATCAGGCCGAAACCCTAATTTGACATGGCAGCCGCCACCTAAACCGAAGGCCAGAATTTCTCCAATTTCAAACGCTCATAACTTTTGATCTGCTCAACGAAAATCGACAAACTTGGTACCAAATCGAAGCTCTCAGAGAGATCTTTCAATCTATACGGTCAAGATCGGGTTTTGGTTCACAGTTTCACGAATTCTGGGCTGAAACGTGGCGGGTTCGGGTTCGATTTGCGAGGCAAGGAGGAGGTCGAGTTGGGTGACCTTCTGGGCGGTGGTGGCTCGCGGGCGGAGCGTCGGAGTGGCGAGGTCTGATCGGTAGTCGGGTGATCCTAGGGGGGCGCGCGCAGAAGGGGGTGCGGACGTGATATGGGTTCGGCTGAGCGACGTGATAACGTGGAGGAAGAAGGTTTTTTATTATTATTTTATTAATTAACTATTTAATTTATGCGATCTTTAAAAATCAATATCTCTTTCATACGAGATCCGATTGAAGAACCGTCAGTTGCGTTGGACTCGTCTTTCCAAGATCTTCGCGATGGCGCAGACCAGAGCTGAATCCGAGACAGTCAAATTTTCAGCAAAAATCAATGTGAGAATTCTATTTCCTCTTTAATAATTAAAAATAAATAAATTATTATCGTGTTATATTTTAACCGTATGCTGCTTGAATGTTCGTGATTTGAATTTAACTGTATGATGCTGTTCATTGACCTGTTTATTTGATACAATATTTTTGTTGTATATGAAATGAAAATGAAAATGAAAATAACCAGATCTAGTGAGATTTCTGAATTTTAAAATAAAAATCTATTCTTTATTTCTATGTAAATTTGTATATGTGTGAACTGCTTGTAATGATTTGCTGGTTTTGTTTGGATGTGTCAGAACTTGGATCAAAATTGCACGTACAATAAAAATGTTCTTTTTATTGTATGTATTGATAATAGAGTTGTATACAAATAAAGAAATTTCCTTTTTATTTGTAATGAAAACATTAGAATTGTACCCAACATAAAAATTCCTTTTTATTTAGTTATGTGAAAAAAACATTATTTTGTTAGCGAATGTCACATTAGTATAAAAACATTATTTTGTTAGCGAATGTCACATTAGTATAGAAACATTATTTTGTTAGCGAATGTCACATTAGTATAGAAACATTATTTTGTTAGCGAATGTCACATTAGTATAGAAACATTATTTTGTTAGCGAATGTCACATTAGTATAAAATAATTATTTTGTTAGCGAATGTCACATTAGTATAAAAACATTATTTTGTTAGCGAATGTCACATTAGTATAAAAACATTATTTTGTTAGCGAATGTCACATTAGTATAGAAACATTATTTTGTTAGCGAATGTCACATTAGTATAGAAACATTATTTTGTTAGAATATTATATTAGATTTGGAACTTGTCATTTTTGTTAGAATGTTTTATAAGATTATAGTAACGTCATGTTAATATATAAAATTCACTTTTTATATGACACTAGAAATGGGAAAATATGTTAATATATAAAATTCACTTTTATATGTCACTAGAACTGGAAAATCTATTACCATATAAAATCCATTTTTTTTATGTCATTAGAAAAAGAGGAAATACTTTTATATGAAAAATATAAAACAAAGATAAAAATATACATTTTTATCAAATGGAAAAAAAAGAATGACAAAATATTCATTTTGTCAAATAAGAAAGATAAAAAGATTCATTTTGTAAAGAATGACAAAATATTCGTTTTGTCAAATATAAAAGAAAGATAAAAATACAAGGATGGCAAAAGATTCATTTTGACAAATGTAAAAGAATGACAAAAGTATTCATTTTGTCAAATGTGAAAGAACGATAAAAATTTATCATTTTATCAAATGTAAAAGAAGGACAGAAATATTTATTTTGTAAAATACAAAGAATGAAATAAAAATATTCATTTTAGGTTATGTTGAAACCGTCAACATAAAATATTCATTTCATGTTATGTTAGAACCGTCAACACAAGAATCGCAATTTAGTTAGAATATTTTTGTGCAGAGAAAAAGTACATTTTTAATATAAAATGTTGCATTAGATAATAGCGTCATGTTATATTATTTAGAAATGAATATTTTGTAATAACCCGGAAATCTGGGCCAGTTTAAAATTTTTATTTTGGCAATTTTAGTGAATTTTGATTATTTAAGATGAATTATTTTAAATAATATCGACGAGAAATTTATTTTGAATATAATTCGAACGTATATATTATATAGATCGTCGTTAAAATATAATTTTTTATTTTAAATTATAAAAGGAATTGAAAATGGCGCGGTAGTTCGATAATTCGATTTCAAACTTCAATTGAATGTACCGGGTGCAAAATAAACCGGATTTTAGTGAAACCAAAAATATTTGAATCTAATTAATAATAACTTTCCAACGAATCCGAAAAATCAAAATTTCATAGTGGGAATCAAAAGATATGTCCAGTTGAAAATTCTGAATAGTCGTTATGGAATTCAGGCCCTTAAAAATGGAAATTTTGCGACCGACCTCGGATTTCGACGAAACCACTTTTGTTGGATCCGTGATGTAAAGTTATTGCTAGATTCCAAATTTCATAATTTTTCGAATCAATATGTGAGCGTGGCAAAGGATAACGCGTTTGACCAGTTTCTGTTGATTTTAATCGACTGGAAAATGGCCATTTTTCAAACGATCTCAGAATTCGACGAAACTAGTTTTGTTAGGACCGTATCGTCAATACGAAGCTAGAAAATATTTTCTGGAATTTTTCGAGTTCGTATGTGACCCCGGTAAATTGAAATGCGCGTTCAAATTCAATATATAAAGTTATATGTTGATTTTAACGGAAACTGATCGAAATGATCGAATCAACCTGCGATACATATCCCATTGTGTTCGGAATGGGGGTAATTAGCTATGGACGACAGGCGGTGGGCCTCGTTTAGAGGTCGTATGAAAAAGTCAACTTTCAGAAATTAAATAATTAAAATAATCAAAAATAAACCCCCCTTTCCCTCTCCTATACTTTGCCCCCCCCCTCCCCGTTTCATCGTTCAGAAAAGAAACGAAAAAAAAATAAAAAAAAAACCTAAACTAATCGCACCCCCCCCATCAGCGACGCCACCGCGTCGATCGACCCCCTCCTCCTCCATCTGCCGCCTGCGAGACCCCCTCCTCCTCCATCTGCCGCCTGCGAGACCCCCCTCCATCTTCCGCCTGCGAAACCCCCCCTCTCTGTTGCGATGCGCGACCCCCTTGGCCACCTCCCCCGCTCCGACTACTTCCCCCTCCGCCGGCAACACTCCGGCGCGCCCTTCCTCAGCTCGATTCCGACAGTGAACCCCCTCCAAACGAAAAACAGTAAGTGTGTTTTTAATTTAATTTTATTTATCTATTTTATATGAAATTTGCTTTAAAAATCTGAAATGATATAAATGTATAGATTTGAAAATAAAATCGTGATTTTTATAGTGTATTCATATAAATAAAGATGCGATTTTTATACGGTGTTCATATGGATGAAAGATTAGATTTTTATTTTATATATGAAGCGAAAGATTAGATTTTTATTTTATATATGAAGTGGTAGAAAAGATTGAGCTTTTCATATGAAGTAATATAGATAAAAATTAGATTTTTATATAGGTAGCAAAGTAAAAATACCATTTGTGTTGTTTGAAAGGAAGAATAAAAATATGATTTTTATCATATGTAAAATATAAAAATATAATTTTTATAAGGTAGGAGTATTAAAAATATGATTTTTATATAATAGAGAATATAAAAATATTATCTTTATATATGTAGCAAAAAAAATTTCGATTTTTATATATTGAATAACAAAGTAAAAATGTGATTTTTATATATGTAGTGGCTACGGGCAACGAAAGTGATGAAAGAAGAAACGGTGAAGATTTCCTACATAAGAAGAGTCGTGGCGTTGGATTAGCTAATCTGTGAGAATTTCTCACCTTTAATTTAATTTTCTAGTTAAAATATATAATAGGATGCAGACGGTGTTTAGTAGCACCCGACACCCGTCATCCACAGACCATGGATGGCTTGTATGCTTGTTTGATGTGTTGTGAAATTTGTTTGTGATGTTGATGTGAAATCGATAATAAAATGTAGATGTGTTGAAATAAATATTTTATCGTTAAAATATATAATTTTTAACGTGAATGTGAATAAATAACTATTTATAAACAAATCGACCGATTTGTTTATATAAACTGATTTGACTGATATTGATTGGGACGATAAATTTTACACATCGCCCAACTGCACAAATAAAATCTGTGTTTGATTGTTTGAAAACCCCACACGGGTATTGGGATGATATTTGACGTACACTAATCCCGATTGTTTAGTTGTATGTCGATCGATTGATTGACAGACTGTTATAAGCGTTAAAAATTTATATTTGATGCTTATACAGTGTAGAACGCACTTTGGATGCTGGTTGATTATTCATCGTTGTTATTGTATACATGTGTTGTAGAAAATCCATATAATTAACATTATATGGTAATTGATTGGGCTTCATTCCAGTTTTGAATAGAAATATTTGAAAAAAAGAAATATTTGAATAGAAATATTTGAAAAGGAAATATTTGAAATAGGATATTTGAAAATAGAAATATATGAAGCCGTGTTGATTAGATTGACGCCATTTTGACGTGAACGATATTTATATCGATTTTATTCATTTTATAATGAATATCGAAAGTGATTTCAAAATCTGATATTTTGAAAGGAATTGAAATTCGAATTGAAATCGAATATAAATGAATTCGAATTGAAATTGAATATAAATGAATTCGAATTGAAATTGAAATGAATTTAAACCAATTTATATTGGAATATTCAATTTTGATTTGAAATTGAATATGAAGTTGAAACCGTTTTGAAAATGAATTTAAAACGATTTATAAAGCACGTTTTGAATTGAAATCGACGAAGTATATATTATATATATATATATATATATATATATATATATATATATATATATAATATAATGGCCTGAAAAGAACGCGCCGCGCCGCGGCAGTTCGCGAATTTCGACCATTGACTTCGAACGGATATTACGGGAGATCCGACCGTCGGATTCTCCTGAAACTGGAACCGTTGGGTTCGTATCGAAAAGAGCTTTCTAACGAATATTAGAAATTTGAAATCTAACGGTTGGATTTGGAATTATGTCCAAATAAAAATTGAAAAAGGTCGCTGTAAGTGCAGTTCGATGGCCGTTGATGGAAACCGACTGTACGGGCCTTGATAAAATTATTAAAAATATCAATAATTTGTGTAAAATCATAAGAAATGATTTGGGAAAATTTGGGATGAAAAACTCCATATTTGAAAAGATAAAAATAGATTTTTATTGAAATGAACTAGTTTTGAACTAGGATAATAATTTGTTTATTTTTAAAATAAATAAATTGGATTAGAAATGGTTTTGAAAATAACCAGAATTTCCAATAATTGCATTGGAATGGATTTGAATCGAAATTGTCTTTGGATTATTTCGATGTTGGATTTCGTGATTATACAGATATGGTTATGGAAATTTGAAAGATATTTATATATCGTTATTTCCAATACGATATTTGTTGGTCGTAGAATTTGATATTGAATATAAGCCGATATATTTTCTATTCAGAGCCTTGTATTTAATATCAAATGTGATTTGGGTTTGTCATGAATGGTGTCTTCATTAACACTGTTCTTGAACCCAGTTGAGAAAAAGATTAAATCTTTTTATTTAGATTTAATGAAGTGTACCAATTAAATGATATTTAATTGGAATTGAATTGGTATTGATTTTTGGGTTTATCGTGAACAGTATTTTAAATAACACTTGTTCTTTAACCCGATAATTAATGGAATGTGATTTTGGGTTTATCGTGAACCGTGTTTTAAAATGACACTGATTCTTTAACCCAGTTAAAGATTAAAACTAAGTGGAGTTTTAATGAATCTTTAATTAGATTGAAAAGGTGTTAAAATGGAGTATCACCATTTTACTTCAGGCGATAGTTAAATCTTTAATTAGATTTGAACGTGAAATGGTAATTGAATTTACCGATAACACCGTGGTGTTAGATATGAAGTATTACCAGTTTTACTTCATGGGATGAATAGGTTGGGATTGGGAAATTAAAACAAATGATTACTTCGGTAAGGTTCGTTAATCCCGACTAGTTGAATCGAAATTCAAAAGTAGATTAAAGAATAAATTTTAATGATTTATCTTTGATAAAATTAATGGGAACCTTTCCCTATGAATGTGAAATTTAGAAACTAACTGTCGGTTAGCTAAGCAGAACGGTTTTCTGGATATTGATCTGATGTTGGTTTCGGCCTTCGGGGTTAATATTTGGGGAATTATTCTCTTGTTAATTTACGGTTAGTGACTGATGAATTGGAATGAGGCGTATGTTGTGTTTGTGTAACACTTGTTTATAATATACGCGAGTTATTCGGAAAGACCGGGTTTATCCCATTCTGAATAACTGATACGATGATAAGTCGGAGATGAAGATGGTGGTCGAAGACCGGAGGTCTTCACGTCGTTTGGGTGATTACTGATGATCTTGATTGGGATGTACACCCAAGAAGATGGAAACAGTTGGTGGTCGTCCAGACATACTTGGAGATCGATGGATATGCGGGGTACTAGGTGCCTCCGGTTTCGTTCAGACCCAGAACGAACTTGTAAATGGACTGTGTGTCTGACATTGGATTTTAGTCTGTGTGATTGATTTCTATTAAATATATATCTGTTTGGCGGCGGTGAATTTATTCTCTTGCTTAACGCCCTTCTCTGAGACGTACGAGCTCAGGGGTTATATACTGATGGATATCAAACGCATAGAGTGAATTGCCTGTGTGGCATGCCTAAGTGGCGAATGATCAAGGCTTCTGTTGAAAAGCAAAGTCTTGTGGTTGATGATCGAAGCACGACCTTTGTGGCGTAGCTTTGTGTAACGTTTACTTCACGAGTTTCACACCCGGTATGAACCAAAAACGGGAGAAGGACCTCAGGGAGGGCATGCGTTTCTTTCTAGTTAGAAGTGGCGTCAGTGGTTTTACACGCCCTGACGAGTTTGACTTATGTGGTTGTTGCTGTTGCGAGGCGCCTCGGTTTGATCGGACGATCCGGGTCCGATGGAGTCATTTATTGGCTCACCTACGCCCCAAAGGGCGGGGAAACGCATGTTCAGGCATTTTAATCCACATCGGTGGACCGGCCCAGACGATCCAAGGGTCACTCGAGCTCTGATCCTGAGGGGCAGACTAGAGCATCTCGAATCGGTTGAGGACTATCTTTTGCCTCGGTTCATAGATGGAAATCCAATTTCCAAATACGTGACACTTGCAGTTTTGATTGTAGAGCCTAGTATGGCGACATGATATATGGTACCCATGCCGTCTATGATTGATACTTATGATTTGAAGTTGTTTTATACACTATACACTTATAATAGTATCAAAAGATTTGTTTTAAACGTATCAAGCATTCTTTGGCTGTTATAAGGGAAACCCCTATCCCCCGGCTTGCGTTGCATTGGGTGATAGGTCCTGGGTCTTATAACATCTTCATTTTTCTTTATTTAGCATTGCGCTGTTTGTTTTATGCACTGGTATTCTTGGGAGGAAACCCGTTCCGTGTTATACGGCGTGGTCCCTTGATTTACCTAACTTTAAAAATAAAGATTAATAACTGTTTTAGTTCTCACACCAGTCCCATGACTGACTTGAAGTTTATTGTTTTAACCTAAACTCTGGGTGCCCTTATTTTGACACGGGCAGCTAGTAGTTTTGGTTTTGCAGATTTATATTCACAGGATCCTGGTTTACAGCTGGAATGATATCCGGAAAGCTTT
>JASFAX010002430.1:0-46001 GCA_030737875.1 Allium sativum
AAAGGGTACCTTGCACCATGACATGCTTTCCCTTCTCCTCCGCGGTAGGGGCTCTTGAAGAAGTTGGCACGGCTTCCAAAGCATATGCCTTCAGAACTTGCTTGCCCTTAGCTGATTCTGGACAGTCTTTCTTCTCACGCCCATGCTCCCCCACACTTGAAGCACTTCTTCTCAGCTTTGGGATTCTTGCACTCATTAGTAAAATGACCTTTCTGTTGGTAGTTAAAGAAAACTACCTCACTCTTAGGCTTCTTTTGGCCATCCTTTCCTTTCTGCCGTTGATGCTTCCTCTTCTTATTATTACCACCCTGCTACGACTTCTGTTCTTCCTTAGGTGCAACAACAGACATCTTCTTAGGAAACAGACTTTCATGCCTCAAATCCTTCTCGATGATCTTCTTAAAACTATCATCAAGGTGGTCCACAGGCTGATTCCCAAGATATTCATACAATCCCATGACAAACTTCTTGTTTTTTTTATAAGGAGTATGCACATATGAACAAGCATACTTCGACAAAGCCTCGATGTCAGAAATATAGTCAAGAATTGGTCGACTATTCTTCTTAAGCTCCACAAATCTCTTGAACATAATTGAATTTTGCATGGTGGAGATAAACTTTGCTTGGAACTGCTCCCATGAAATGTCCTCTTCAGGGGTCTCAAGTGTGACAGAGTTCCACTAGTCCATTTCTCTGCCCTCTAACTGACTTGATGAAAGCCACCTCTTTGTTGCATCATCAATGCCCAAGCCCTTGAAGATCATACCACAAGTGTCCAACCACCTTTGAACCTCTGCAACTAGTTCAGTGCCCTTGAACTATTTCCCTCCAAATGATGTAAAGTCTTTGCACAGCTTTGCAAGTTCCACATCTCTAGGCACTTTGACTCCAACACCAAACGCAACTGCCATTGGAGCGAGGGCCCTTCGTATGTGTGCTTCTATCATAGCTTCAAACATGGCCCGGTAATCAGGTGTCCCGCCACTGCCTCCTCAAGGAACAAATTCTTCCCTAGCAGAATGTCTCATATAACATCGACTCATTCTAAATTTGCAAATTAGAATGATTAGTCATCTATAAGATAAACTGCTAAAGGAGTACAAATGCTACTATACTACATAGTATCATATAGTATACATCCAACTGAAATCTACAAGTACATCTCTCATACGTGATTAGGACTTAAAACTTTGGCTAAAATCGATAACCAGAGCTCTGATACCAAAGTTTGTACATAAGGCCTCACTACAACCCTCATAGATCACTCAAACAACGGAAATAGAAATACAGGTAGTAATAAAACTGGTACGCCAGCCTTCTGTTCGCCTCCGCACAGTAGCATCATCCTCACTAATCACCAGTAATCGGCAACTTAGTCTGCACATTTACAACCGGATGAACAGCTCAAGGTAATAAGAAGAGACAAAAAACCTTGAGTCAGACAACAATATTAGTCAGCGATAAAACAACTCATATATTTGAATAGTAAAGTATATAGAATGGATAGATAAACATATTAATCTACCCACAACACCGAAGAAGAACTCAACCCTATCTTCCCCACATCGGCCAGTGATAGCCTTTACGATAATATTTCAACCATACATCCATGAAAACAAGAACACTCATTCAATCATGGTAAAGCACTCATAACATCTAGATTATATATATCTCATGTAAACCATCCTAATCGAATTCAACATCCCTCAAGTACAAGCCCTAGAGGCCTAAACCAATATCAGACAAGCACATAAGGAACATCTCCTTCAAAGTTGGACAATCTACATGAGATGGTACAAACAGAACAACCAATCATCCATGACTGACTCTGGCTATCATCACCCAATCCTGCTTTGAAACCATCGTTAATCGTATGACGACCAACCTTGCCATATGTCAAGGGCTAATGGTAACCCCAGTTCTAGCACGAACTTCATACGCCTTTCAACGATAAGTATGTATGTTCAACATTAACAACTAGGCCTTTCAACGATATCCAAGGTACTCGACCTACAACCGATCATTTAGGTGTCCCTATCGTACCCCTGCTTTGAGCCTGCTAGAAATTATGACAATGATAAACTCTCGACCTTCCCATTTCTGGTCATCCAATTCGATGACTTTTCATAGCTCAAGCAACCTTTTCAAGCAACCATTATTCACCAACTCACGACCTTTGAGTTGTCAGCTTATTCATTGTTCTACACCGATCAACAAACACCTTTCAACACTTCGAACCTTCCTACTTGAATTTACTTCGGAGCCACACCATCACCGAGCCAATTACATCACTGTGCTACGGCTAGAGTTCGCGGGATTTCCCCTGAATTTTTTAGGCTTTTTTCTTCAAATCTGAGTCGTACCTGAAAATAAAATTTTCAAAAATAATCATGTGCGACTGACTGACCCCCTTGGGTATACGATCGACCAATCCCTTTCTGGACACACGACCGACCCAACATCTCGTCCGATCGACCCCTCCATGCACGACCCAATACTTGATCGACCCGCTACCAAGGCAAAATCAGACCAACCCTGCTCGACCAGCCCGACTCGACTAACCCGACCGACCCTTTTCTTTTCCTCCAAGAAAACCCCTCCATGGCTCGACCGATCTCCATGTTTGACCCACCATGTTCGAACCAAGACCTGCATCCTCTAATGCAACTCCAATTTCGACCAAAACTTCGCCAAAACGATTTGTTTGACGAAACCAACTCATCCAATTCATTTAATACTACAACAAGCATGTTATGAAACCAACAATAACACCAATATGACGATACACTCAATAATTATGTAAAATTCACCAAAATCACCATAAACATGCATATGAACGAATCAATGGATCTAACTTGCACTTTCACATGAAGTATCATAGAAATTACTTGTCTAAACTTGCTAAATCAGATCATAAGGTGATTTATATGAAAATGGACTTCCTAATGCATAGATCTATGGAAAAACACTAGCACTTGATGAAAAACATGAACAAACACTCATATGTTTTATTGAATCCATGTGAGAGATGCGTATCACTCACCGATTCTCCAAAACAAGCTAAAATCGATGAAACAAGAACCCGGATAATAAGCACCTCGCACCAAACCTCTTTATCTGATGAACTCTTGCTTCAATTGATGTACATCTAGCCTCCAATGGTGGAGATCTATGGTTTCCCCCCTTGGATTATGATTTTTTAATGGTGGAAAAGTGTTAGAGGAAGAAGGAGCGTAAGGCACCAAATGAGAGAATGGAAAAGTAAAACCATTTCCCATATCCCTTACCCCCTATTTATATCCTTCCAATAACCCACCAATGAGCCTTCCCAAATCAGCCCATTGTGGCTCTCCAAACCTGAACAACCGACTGAAAATCCTTAAAACAGCGATTCCTCCCAAATTGTTGAGCCAATTCTTTAATGTAACCACTCTACGAAAAGATAATCATCAATTCCTTTTCAATGGCACAGGTCTCACTCTCTGATTCGACCTGAGTCGAAAGTTATGCCCTGTACAAGGCTGACAAGGGAAAAATGGTCAGAAACAAAATCGATAAAAATGACATGTCTCACATCCCCATAAGCAACATGTCAAAAGATGAGAATGATCCAACCCTCAGGGAATGAAATAAAATTATTTTACGATCCTCCGATATGTAAAATGCGGGCTGTTACAGTAAACCTCTTGTTCTGAGGTATCTTCGGTTCCGTTCAGTCCCAGAACGAACTGGCATGGACAAATGTCTAACAAAGTATTTCCGAAAATCACGTACGTTGATTTTTACAAATATACCAAGTATTGTGCATAGAAGGCAACTTCTTTTAGCTTAACACACAAAGTATATTTGTATAAACCAATTAGTGATTGGATGATATGACAATGTGGCATTCAAAGTTTGAATGTGCTGTTCTAAAAAGGTAATCGTGACCTCAAGCCTCATCAACCAAGAAATGAATGAAATAAGCTTGGCAGCATGACTATGTGGGTCATAACCGTTAGTGAATAATATCACTTGATCTAGAGAAAACGATATTCCTTTTTGTGTGCTTCAAAATGAGTATGGTTGGTCATCCAATAGCCATGGTATATTCGGTGCAGTCAAGTTGAATGAGTGGACGATCATGTGTGGCCAGGTAGTAATATGTTCTTGTCGAACCTCAATGTTCCATCTCTAGAGGACACTGATCGGAAGGTGGTTCCATACCTAGTCATTGTTGGAAATCCAAACTCCAATACGAGCTGTATGCTTTTAATGTGTACCAGCTATGCTGGAAAGTGAGATGTAAGCTTTTTGGCTATATTCATATTTATTTGTGATTTGATAGACATTATTATAATATCACTAGATATTGATATAAAAGTGATTTGGGTATCGTAAGGTAAAAACATGTGCCATGTTTATGTGTGGTCGTGACTTACGAGGATTCCATTCTTTTAAAAAGATTTTCAAAAGTTAAGCAAGTTGTGTTTGATGTGATATTTCTCACTTAAAGTATCCCATACTGATCCGTATATGTAATATTCAGGTCAGACTAAGTATCTTTTCCAGGTAGCACTGGATTTTCTTGAAGCTTTAGGAGAGGAGCAGGAATTGAGGCCAATTCTCATATTTTTCTTATATTGATTTATTTCTGTTGTGTGTGTTGTATTTATCAGCATTTTATAGGCTGATTTGGTGATGTACTCTGATGTCGTATTTATGTATACACACTAGTTTTCAATTTATGTAAAGAGATTGATATATTTTATTTTATTCATTCCACTATGAGATGTAATAACCCGTATTCCGATAGAATGAATTTTCTTTTCTTCAAAAATTCCAATCTGCTGAAACCCGAATTGGCTTCTCTAGTATCTGGCAGAAAAGACAGAGATACAAAATATATTATAGCTCAGAAAACATTTCATAGCGGAATGGAATAAATATAATATGATCAAATATAGCCTAACCAAGGTAATAATACTGCCTAACCAGTATCCAAAGATATCATATCTCTGCCAAAAGCCTAACCTACAGGTATGTTATGAGGAGGGGGTCAGAACACAAGTTATGGCAATTGGACTAAATTACACAATCTGAAATAACCCTACATATACCATTTAGTTATGTTAGGTGTTTTGGGTTAACAGCACTCAAGGCTTTACATACGTCGTACCCATCTACTTCCAGTAGATTAACCTAATAAAGTGTATTAGCTACCCCCAATATCAAGGTACTTCCTATGGTACCCTCCTCGCACGGTCTCCACCGTCACACCATGGAAGCGTCTACAACTCTTGTCCTACACCGGAGCGACGTATGGATCTCCATAAAACTACATCACGTAAACAACTCCTATTCTACATCGGAGCGACGTACGGATCTCTATAAAACTACGCCACGTTCTGCATAGAACAACCATCGCAATGCTACACAACCGTACGGACCACCATATCCAAACTTCTCGGCCAATCTCGGTCTTAGCACGAGGTAATGCCCTAGCTTCTACGATACACCACCTAGTGCGGCATGCATGTATGCTCGCATGTACATACTGTCAACTATACCCTGAGTTCCATAATAGAGCTGCATCCGAATGTACGGAAATTGGTTAGGGGCTTTTCCATATCTGTATAGGTCTGCTAAAGAGGCATAGAGTATAGATATCTAAACTATGGTCTGCATTTCTACAGTGGCTATGGTCCCACCACGACCCCTCCCTCAACCAGTGAAAGACTACATCAAGAGCTAAGTGACATGCCCCTAGCAAACAATCTACATCCAAATTGGTGTATGCCACAATCAAAGTCTCGATGGTCTGTAGTTTTAGCTCTAGTCTTTCCACGTCACACTGACTGCCGCTGACAGGTACCCAACGATTACCATTCTTTATTTGGTCCTGAACAACCTCTTTGTAGGCAAATCATCGAATCATCCCAATGTCATACCGCCACTTCCTTCTGACTGCCAAACTACTGTTGCAGTCGATGTAAAAACCCGAATTTCGACAGACTGGTTTTTTTTTTAAATTCTAATCCCTCGAAACCCGTGTTATTTTCTCTGGTACACTGCAAAAAAGATAGAGATAAAAAAAATATCAGAGCTTAGAAAATATCTCACATCAGAATGGATAAAGTATTATATAATCAAATTATAACCTTACCGTATGAATAATACTGCATAACCACTATCCAAAGCTATCATATCTCTGCCACAAATCTGACATGTGAGTATGTTATGAGGAGGGGGTCAGAACACAAGTTCTAGTGACTGGATTTAAACTAAACATTTTGGATAACCCTACATATACCGTTCAATCGCATTTTCTTATTTATTAGGTTACTTGGGTTAACAACACTCAAGGATTACACACACATCGTACCCATTTAATTTCTAGTGGATTAACCTAATAAAGTATATATATGTAGCTACTCTCAATATTAAGGTACACCCCATGGTACCCCACTCGCACGGTCTCCACCGTAATGTCACAGAAATGTACGTAGTCCTTCATCCTATGCCTGAGTGACATAGGCATCTCTATATAACATTGTTACGTTCTACATATATCTGCCATTACTATGCTGCGTAAGTATACGAACTGCCACCTTTGATCGAATTGGATTCCATCACAAAGTAATGCCCTCAAGTCTACGATACACCACCCAGAGTAGACATACATGTATCTAGACTTTCCCACGTACGTATCGTCAATCGTATTTGATTCCTTAATCGCACATAACCTCTAATGTGCACCGAGTTCGGTGGCATGGCTATACAAGAAACATGGAACTCGGTTGAGAGCTCTTCCATATCTATACAGGCCCGCCTTTAAGGGCCTCAAAGTACAGATATCCCTCGGGTCTGTTTTTCATGGTGGCTATGGCCCCACCTCGGCCCCTCCCTCTCTATTAAAGACCACAAGAGCTAAGTGACTTACCCCTAACAAACAATCTAAACATCAAGTTGGTGTCTCCTCTTAACCACCGTGCCTCGATAGTGAAAGGTTAGTGGTATCTTGGGTTTAGCACTAATCTTTTCGCATCTCACTAGTGACGGGTACCCGACGATCTACTATCGTTGTTGGTCCTGACCTCGCCTCCCGTTGAGGCGATCGCCGAATCACCCTAGTGTCACCTCGTCACAGCATTTTGACTGCAAACCTACTTTTGTAGTCAAGGCCCATCCACCTGGTAGTAACGCGCAGACCCAACCTCTATGAGAACAGCCTAAACATCTTCCACTGCATAGAGGACTACCAGGAGCACCTTACGTATCTCAGGAAGCTTCGTGCTTCCCCTTCCAGTCCTTAAGAGATGACAGAATAATCAGATGAACGTGCGCTCCCCTTGTGCCTCATGACACCACGATGATCTACACTGTTGGTTATACATCCTCAAACATGCGGACTGGTCTAAGCGCCTCAGTTTAATATGTTATTAGACCCTATGTTCCTTTATGCGCTTGCTTTACCTCATCAGGTTTCCATTTAACTTGGTTATTCCCATTCACATTGACTTCTTATTCAAGCTACCAAGTTCCTCTTGCTTATTAATTTTGGTCTTATAACTTAACCCATTTAAGCCTATTAATAAGCCCACAACATGTTACTCTCTAGATTGTGATCCACGGCTGTAATCCACAATCCCTTTATATTCTTGTTTGATTTCAAAGTTACCATAACATATTATACTTGATTTGTAATCAAGTATATAACAATTCACATGTTTTCTACTTAACATGTCAGTCATTATTTATGATTAAATACAACTTATTTCATCTTATAAGTTCGCCTCATTCTTTCTTATTTAATCATAATTCCATCTTATACTGTCATTGTAACTTATCGTTGTTTACTTATTAACTTAGTTCTCTTAACTAAGGTTTATTAATAAGTTCCCTTTTCATAAATATAACTTATGTTGTCCTTATCAGCATATTTTAGATTCTCTTTCTCACAGATAACTTAATTTACAATTAAGTACAACTTATCTTATTTCGTAAGTTATTCCAATTTCTTTATTTATTTTTCTGAAACAAAAATGTGTGATCTTCTATAAAGAAGAGAGCACACATATATATAAAAAAAACCAGAAGAACACAATATTCGATTATCAACCCAAAAAGAGATCCAACAAAAAAAACAAAACTACAAGAATGTAAAGGATAGTAGATAGACGAGCTCCGGATAAACCACTGGCCATCGAACTTCAATATCGAATTTCGGCAAAGCTACCACCCGATAATGAAGTATATCTACTCCAATACAGGAACAAGATATACAAATCTACAAACAAAAACAAAAAACAGAACCCTCCAAGAACAACACTACAGAAACCACACACCAATGATCTCAAGAGAGAAAAACAAGAACTAGCCCAGACAGCTAACCACCAAGCTCCATAGCCAAAATCAGCTACCTGAAACCCGAAAGAAACTAGAAAAAAACATAAGAAACCAACACACACACACATATATATATGGGTATATGTGCATATTTTTATATATATATTAAAGAATATATATATATGTATGAATATATAACCATATATATATATATATGTGTGAAGAAGAAAGGAAGAAAAAACTAATAAAAAATACAAGGTCTATTACAACTAAAATAACTATTGAATCTAAAAAATAAACATTAGTTAAATCTAACCTTAGCCAGAAAACTATCAAAAAACGATTCACCAAAAAACTTATAGTGAGAGTTAGACATCCAAACCAAACAGAAATTAAAATATCAGCAGACGCAGATATGGAATTGAAAAATCTTTTATTCCTCTCCAACCAAATGAACCAACTAATGATAGAGACTAAAGAATCCAACACATATCTCTGTCTAGAATTATACGAAACTCTATAGTAATGCCAATAATCGACATAATTGCTAAAGGAAATTAAACTACCAAAAACCAAAATCCTAGTAACCATAATTAAAATGTAATTAGTAACACAGCAAGAGGAAAATAAATGATCAACATCCTCATCCATAAGACTACAGAAACAACACTTACCATCAAACACAATATTCTTCTTCTTCAAGAGCTCAACCGTATTAAGCTTCTTATGAATAATCAGTCACATAAGAAACTTGGCTTTAGGAGGAGCGTTAGATTCCCAAAGAAACTTAAAAGGATATAAAGAAACACCAGAAAAATTAATGAAATTATACATAGAATTAACAGAGAACACTAATCTCCTGTCAAAACCCCAACTAATAGAATCGCTATTCTCGTCAAGATGGTAAAGCTTTAATTTAGTTTTAAGTAAGGATAATTGCCTTAACATACCCCCTTCTAATATATTATCAAACGTAAACACCGAGGGGGATCCAAATCACTTCTATAAACGTCAATAATTAAGCATTCTTAAAGCAACAATTATTATAAAGTTCTATAAATTCAATTTTAAGAGGCAAATGAGAGATCCAAGCATCATGCCAAAAGTAAGTAAGATTCCCCGAATGAACAGTCAACTTACAACCTAAATGAAAAAATATATCAAAACACAACAGAACGGACTTCCAAAAATATGAAAGTCTAGTAAGCCAACTGAAACTAGAACCAACAATAAACTCCCCCTGGAGTAATAAAATTTGGAAATAATTATCTTCCAAGTAGCCGACACATCAGGGTATCTATATCTCCAAAGTCATTTTGCTAACAATGAAGAATTAAAATTAAACAAATTAATGATTCCCAGACCACCATCCTTCTTGGGCTTACAACACACCTCCCAGTTAACTAAACACTTAAAGCCTATATAGATAGAAACACCACTCCAAAGGAAGTTACACCTAATTCTATCTATTTTCTCAATAACCCATCGAGGAAATTGATGAATAGCCATCCAATAAGAGGGAATACCAGACAACACTGAATTAACAAGCACTAATCTACCAGCTCTAGACAGGAACCTATTATTCCAACCCGATAATCTATTATTGATCTTATCAATAATAGCTAACCAATCATCCTTCTTAAGTTTCAACGGCCTAATCTTAAAACCTAAATAATCAAAGGGAAACTTCATGACCGAGCAGTTCAAAGAGACATCAACCAGAGACTCAACGTTATCAAGATCATTAAGGACCATTAAAGCACTTTTATCAAAATTGATTCTAAACCCCGATAGCATCTCAAAACAATAAAGAATAAACTTCAAAGCAATAATATGTTTGGGGAGGTGCAAGGAAAATAATAATGTTTCATCTGCAAATTGCAAGATAGATAATTCATTATTAAATACCTCATTACCAATACGACCTAAGACACCTAATCTAATAGCTCTCTTGATAATTCTAGAGAAAACGTCAACCGCTAAATTAAAAAGAAGAGGTGAAAGGGGTCACCTTGTCTAAGACCTCTCTTAGATTGGATCTTCTTACCCACAACCCCATTAACAACAATATGAGAACAACCCGATCTAAGCAAAAGCATGATCCAGTTGATCCATCTGATACTAAAGCCTCTGGCAAGACACAACTCAATAAAAAAATCCCAATCCACCGAGTCAAACGCCTTCTCAAAATCTAACTTCAAGATGGCACTAGTCAAATTATTTTTACAACAAACAATAATATACTCCTGCACAGCGGCCACTCCATCCACTATGCTTCTGCCTTTAATAAAGCAGTTTGGGAACAATCAATGAGCTCGTTCATCTTAAAACTAAGCCTTTTAGCTAGGACTTTGGAAATAATCTTGAGTGGAAAATTAATTAAGGAAATAGGCCTGAAATCCTTTAAAGAGTTAGCACCCTCTTTCTTATGAATGAGAATAACATTAGCAAAGTTAAAACTACCTAAACGCAGATTACCACTATAAAAATCATTAAAAAGGTTAATGATATCAAGTTTTAGAACCTCCCAAAATTGCTTATAAAACAGAACAGAAAAACCATCAGGCCTTGGAGCTTTATCGCTTGGCATATCACAGATAGCCTCCCAAATCTCCTGCTCAGTAAAAGGCATATCTAAATATCCTAACTCAACCTTAGAGTCAGGTGAATAAATGTCATTCCAACTAACATTAATCCTTCACTCAATCCTAGCACCAAAAATATGTTTATAATACCTTGTGAAAGCCTCATTTAATTCCCTCTGAACGTTCACCTCCACATCATTAATATAAATAGAGTGAATCAAGTTATCGCATCTCCTCTTATTAGCCACACTATGAAAAAACTTAGTGCTTCTATCACCCTCCTTAATCCATTGAACTCGGGCCCTTTGCTTCCACGTAATCTCTTCTTTATCTAAAGTCAGCTTGAGATCATTCCTAAGGTAGAAAAGTCTATCCCTCTAAATGGGATTAAGGATCCTGGACTCACTGATCTTGTCTAAATCTAACAACTCACACATAATCTTATCTTTCTTAATCCTAACACTACCAAAAATATATTTATTCCACCGATTAAGAAAAAAATCTTAACTTGCCAAGCTTAGCAACAAAAATCTTCATAGAATTACCCCTATACAAACTATTAAAATAGGACAAAGAGTTCCACTTGACAGAAACAAGGTTAATAAAACTAGAATCTAATAACCACATCTTATCAAATTTGAAACTGTTACTAATAGAAATATTCGAATCACACGAGAGAATGATAGGACAATGATCAAAATATAAAAACGGAAGACCTTTAACTCTACAAATAGCGAACCTATCATCCACCCCAGTACTGATAAAAAATTTATCCAATAAAGCAAAAGAAGGACAATCTCTAACATTCGACCAAGTAAAAGATCTATTGCTTAGAGGAATCTCAATCAAATTATTATCAAAAATGAAATCATTGAATTCCTCCATGTCAGAGAAATCACCTTCTCGAGGTGGTCTCTCCCCTAGAAACCTAGTGACATTAAAATCACCCCTACAATCCATTGATTAGGGATAAGATCCCTGAACTCCGAACATTCAACCCACAAGAGCCTCCTCTCTGCTTTAGTATGAGGACCATAAACATTAGAAGTGCCTAACAAGGAGTTATCAGAAAGAGAGGCCAGAATAATGTGAAGAGAAAATAATTTAGGAATCTCCTGAATGAGCCTAAATTGATTATCCTTCCAGCCAATCATAAGCCCCCCAGCACTACCACTGGCCGGTAGACAAGCCCAATTGCGGAAAAGAGACCCACCTAGCCTCAAATAAAAACTAAGGTCAGGATTCTCAATTTTAGCTTCCTGAAGCAAAACAATATCAACATGGTAATCTGTAAAAAAGGTCCTAACCTTAACACATTTTTTAGGATCGTTTAGACCCCTAATATTCCAACTGACAATCCTCATCGACTCAAAGAATGCACACACTCTAATTCCCTACTCCTAATGTAATCCGCATCTAACTCAGCATCAGTAAAAATAAAAGCAGTGTCATTAGCCAGCTGAAATAGCTGACTAGACAAAAGACTACTCAAAGCAAAAGGAGAACAATCGCTACCATAAACATGAACCATACCTGAGCCCAAACCCGAATAGCTACTGCTATCACATGAGTTTGGGAACCTACATGAGATGAAGAGGAGCTATATCTAAGTCTCGCGCTACGACGAACCAAACCAGAGCTAGGAACTTCCCTCCTACGTCTCCCTCTCCTAGTCGGAGGGTCGGATAAAACAACATTAGTACTCACTGAAAGACCCCCACTAACCTCAAGCAACTCATCACTAACCCGAAGAAACATCTCGATCAACAGAAACAATATCTGAATGAGGAAATTCACAATCTAAATGAAACACACTAGGATACAGCCTCAACACCAAGATAGCATACGCAAACCCAACTCTCTCAACAGCAAAGAGCAACCGCCCTTGTCTAACAACATCGCATAGCCATTGGGATCAGAAGAAACAAAAAGCGAATAATGATCAACGTCAGTCCCAAACACTGACCCATTGTTACTACGAGCAATTCTGCCATCAACAATGTTCAAGTATCCCAAATTGCCCTTCACATCTCCCCTGACCAGATTACTAACTGACATGATCTCACTCTCAGAACCCCCTCTCGCCAACTTAACCTGCTCTTGACCAGACAAAATCGAAGCTTTCATCTTGCCCTTCCAACCAATTTTAATACGACCAACTTTAAACCCAGTCTTCGTCTTCGAGGAATGCTTCATAGCTGAAAACAACTGATCAGAGCCACCACCTATTTCAACCTTCCTTGGAAACAACTCAACGACAACATCATCCAACAAACCGAAGATATTAGATAGAGCAACATCCTCATCTACAAACCAATCAATCCCCTTCCCAACACAAGCACTAGCAAGAGGATTTTCAAAAACATAACCAACATCATAGCCTCGCATATCCACTTCATCCACCCCTGTCATCGCTTCTTTAACCCTTCCATTGGCAATGGTCTTACTAACATTGCAACTTGAGCCTTCACAAGGAACCATACATTTCAGAACAAAAGGATCCATGATCATCGGGTCAATACGTTGACCAGACCAGAAGTCTTCCATAGAACCAACCAAATCCACTTTAAGAAACAATGAGTTAACATCAACCATACCAGGAACCACAACATGATCCTTCTCCTTCAGAATTTCATCCCCCAAAAGTATATTAAAAGAATCAGCACCCTTAGAAGAATACTGAATATCAGTGGCCCTGCGCTCGTAATTAATAACAGAATTGATCGCATCAAAATGCATCAGCAACCCATCCAAAAACAGAAAAGTTATCCTCTTATTTTTTGAATTTGAATCAGCACATAACCTCCTCAATTTTAGGAGATTCTGACAGAAATAAAAAGCATGCCGCTTTCTATCCAAAGGCTGAGGCAGTGGAGGAAAAACAACAACATAAGAAATGCTTCTATGCCACAAGATCCCATCGACAAGGCGCTCTAAATGCCATCCCAACAATAACAACAAATAAGCCCCTTCATTCACCTTTCTAGGGAAATCCAATTCGAAAAGATCCAAGAGAGCAAGCAGTTTCTGACATAACCTCGAGCAATTGAAGTGCATAAGATCAAAAACAGATTTATCTCTAAACATCTATGGACAACCAATCCTACGATGACCTACTCCTCCGCAATTGAAACACCAGATTCCGTTCTTGCATTCCTTCGCTATATGGCAAGAATCGCCACATTTGAAACATAATCAATCTCTAGCATTCTTCCAACAGAAAGAGCTCCTGAACGAAACAAAATTCTAGGAAGAAAAATGGGAGAAGGATTCCTAATCAGATCAACGTAGGAACGCCTAGATGAAGGATCGGTCAGGGACGAGGAAGAAATCGAAGGAAGAACATCATAAAACTCCAGACAAGAATTAGAAAGAAAACGAGGTTCCGCCATTTTCTTGGAAGATGTCAATATTAATGATTATTTAACTTTGGGAAATCAAACATGTCGCATCGACGTAAGGGGCCCAGTGATTGTTTTATGTTTTTCCAATTTCTTTATTGTTTATTATAACATAAGTTATAATCCCCAGTTATCCCTAGCACAAGCCTACCTAACATTCTCATCAATGTAATTTATTTATAATATGTTATTGTCATTCCCCGTTCATTCCATTTCTTTTACTGTTGTAATTATCTTTCGTTCATTTCCTTATTCATTTCCATTAATCATAATTAATGCCATTTAATTATATCCTTATATATATATTTATATATATGCTTATGCACAAGACGTCTTACATTAAGCATACCACTTGTGGATGCTGGATTTGCTAGGCGGTTCCAGGCAGACTTCTTCCACAAGTAGGCTTAACCTCGTGTCTTAGCACTGTTACATGTTTTATCTACACACTAGACCTTTCACGTTAAATTAACAACTTGTGGACGCTGGATTTGCCCGGCAGTTCTGGGCAGATTTCTACCACAAGTTGAATTTAACCTCGTGTCAAGGTGCGTTACAGTTTCCATTTATTATAAATTTAAGCACATTATTCTTTCCAGATTTTTACTGCAACCTATTTTACATGTCATCATATTAATCTCATTTTATGTCAAATGTTCTTCCTAACATATAATTAATTTCATCTCAAAATAACATGTGATCGTCAAATCATGTAGTTATTCTAATTTAACATGTAATCATTTAATCATGTAACTGTTCAAATCTAACAAATTAACAAGTCATTTTCTCAATTCTGCATCTAACAATTCAAGTACATTATATGCCACAAGTGAATCATGTAATTACAACAGTAATCGTTACACATATTTTAACAAGTTTGCATTTCAACAGATGGACATTTCGGCATATTAAACGTTTTAACATATGAATTTTCCAACATATTAATATTTTAACATATTAATATTTCAACTTGTCATATTAGCATTTCATCACTTTACATTGTATATTAATGGGGGAATGTTAAACGATAATATATCATTATCAAAAATATATAACTTAAATCCACTCATCTAAATTGCATTCCAATTCCTGATCCTGGTCCAGATCTAGCCTTCCATGGTTTTTACCTAACTGGATTTAGAACCTAACAACTATGGATCCGCAATTCTTACTAAAAGAAAAAGGAAAGAAAGGGGAAGAAAACTGAATAGACCAGATCTAAGAATTTACCTTACTTCGCATATGATTCTAAACATCTTCTTATTAATTTTCATTCTTTTCCTCCAAATCTTGATTCAGAATTTTCCTAAACTAATTATCTTAGTTTTTTGAAGAGATTTGAGGAGGAGGAAGAATGGCAGAGCTTCGATGTTGTCTCAGAGAATGTGAGATTTAGGTTAGGATCTGCTAGCCTATTTATAGGTGTTCAGGATCTTATCGTACACTCATCGCTGAGTCAACATTGAACGTCGTTAAGAAAACAGTCCAGATTCATCGATGAATCTGGCTGGATCTGGGGAGTGTCGACCCCCTATGGGTCCGACAAGCTGTTTTGGCATAGAAATTTGATTTTCGAATGTTTGAATTTCTGGAATTTATTTAACTGCTATATTCACATGTGATCTTCTTATACATATACAAATCTTCTAATGACCATTTTACGTGTATATATATATACGCATAACTTTTATTTCATTTTCAAAGTTCAAACGGTGTTGCACCGTTATTTGATTCTTGCCATATTTCTTTAAGTGCAGCCTTATCTTGAACTTTATCTCTTGTATATATATATATTTTTGCACATATATAGATATATATTCTCATATATATACATATATTTTCTTTACTTCCTTTTATGTATATTTCTCCTTGTATGTACATTTATACATATTTTCTCTCATGAACATGTGTTATTTTAGTCGTTCTCTTAAAACAGAAATATGATGGCGATGGGGATCGAACTCCGACTTCTTGTATGCAAGTCACATGCTCTAACCAACTGGACTACTAAGGCTATTGTTAACAAGGCTTAGAACAATGGTAGTTATTGTTCTCTTCTTATTCGTCTTTTTTATGTTTGTTACAATATTTCATTGCATGAACCTTTTTCTTTTATTTCTCCTTTATTATTAATGCATAGTCCGTGCATGCAACATATTTACATCGCATGCAACCAATCATTTTTAATGCATGCATTACATTTTTATTTGCATTAATATTTTCTTCTTTTTCAGTGCATGTATTTATTACACGCAATCACATATTATCTTTATTTTATTCTTCATATATATATTTATGACTATGCATATATATATATATATACACACACATATGCATTTTATTTAATTTTTAAATTTTCATAAAATGCGGGGTGTTACATTCTCCTACCCGTTGAAAATTTCGTCCCCGAAATTTGATAAGGGTAAAAATCAATTAAACCCTCGCATAATATACATCCATCATGCGTGCATCCAATTTTTGCAAACATCATGCACTTGTGCAAAGTGAAATACAACATAATAATGCATGTATGCCTAAGCGGTACCTCTTATGTGTATGCAAATTTTTCAAAAAAAATCCTTTTAAAATATGATGCTCACATCCTAAATATACTGGCAGTTCTACATAAATGCAATATTTTGAAAATAAAAATATATTTTCATCCAAATTTCCCACATTCTTGCAGAGCAAGAGAGCAGTTCATCCAATTGTTGCATCTAAAATCCTACCAACCAACTTTATTTTTTCGAATTTTAGAAAAATCTGATTTTCTAAATACAATTTCTTATGTTATAAAAAGACGGAAAATGGAAAACTTCACATCTCCCGTTTTTTTCCAACCTTTTTCCAATCGTACTTGGATCCTATGAAATTATTTATCAAGATTCCCTTATTTTCCTATCCAAGCACAGCCCACATAAAAAAATTTCTCTGTTACAGCTTTTCTTTTTCGTCTTATCTTGGAATTTTTTACTCTTATTCATCTTTTCTCATAATTGTCAAGTTTGTCGCTTTCTGAATTTGTTGTTTCCTTTTTAGCTGTACTATTTCTCCGTTCTTAGCTTATTTAATTATATGATCTATGTTTAATTTCAAATAAGCCTTCAACTAAAACAGGAAAACAGACACTCTACACATTCACTACTAAGGGCCAAGAATTTTGGGACTATGTTCCCTTCAGACAGCTAGCTTGATCCACGGGATCCATGACAGGTTTAGGTGTTACCCTAACTATCCCACATGAAAAATAACAGAACGATCCCCACAGAAATGCAATAACAGGTTGTACCCCTAACATGAAAATTAGCACCAAAATCTAAATACTTACTTGCTCTTTACTATCTAGTGGTCACCACTAGTCCTAACTGTGTACCAACGATTATTTCAAGCAACACTTTAGGCTTTTCAACGCTTACGCATTCTACTGGAACTTACTATTATTCCAAGATAATTCTTTCTATTTTATTCATAGCCACAAAACTTTTCATGTCTTCCCTAGGCACTAATCCTTACCTGCTCCATACTTTTTCAAACACGGTTTAGCCTTTTCATTTCACTTTTCTTCCAAAAATTAGAAGTGTCAAAATTTTATTTTCCCCACGAAAAGTTACTTTTGCCAAACCATAAAACATGTCAAAATGTAATTCATCATTTTTTTTCAAATTGCAAAAACTGGAGTAGATAAGGACAATTATTTCTCAATCAGGTTTATAACTTGTTCTTACCTATAAGGTTGCTTCAATTTCTTACTACAAGGTGCAAACGTCTACTTTATTCTTAATTTCTACACTTATTTTGTCCACCAACAAAATTTTCTCTTTTAAAACAATTTATAAAAATGATTGTCAAAAAATAGAGACTTCAAAACTTTCTTTACTGAAAATTCCAATTTTCAACAAAATGCAATATTCTTTAAGTTTTGCTTTTTAATCTTTTCATGCAATATAACAAGAAAACTAAGCGAGCTATACACACTCTATAATATGAACCTTTTACTGAGAGAATTTTATTTCAAACATTTTTTTTTGCAAGAAATCACTATTTACAAAATATACCCCATTTTACTTTAAAACCCAATATGTACTTCTTTACATACTTTAAAACTACAATTTTTAAGATTAAAACTTGAAAACACCATAAACAATCCCCCAAAAGCTTTTATAACTCTAAGTTCATTAAAGTTAACAATGGGGTTAGACTCAAACAGGTTTCCAATTTTCCTAAGCTTTCCTAGACACTCCCATAAGGTCAATTCTCTCAACTATATATATTCCTAATCCATTTTTTCTTTTTACCCTTTTCCAATTTATAAGGTTTTACTGCCAAACCCACTAACCCAAAATACTAATCATATGGGATTCACCTTCCTTCCATACAAAGTACATTGTACACGTTCCACCCAAATTACTTAAGGGTCTCAGATTTCCATATTCTTTCCTTTAGTGTACAAAACAAATATCCCATTTCTTATCACATTGCATTCTTTCTATTTAGTGGGTTCCTCTATGGATCTAAGTGTGAATGTGCATATATATAATATTTTTATTTTAAAATACAAATACGTTCACTCACTATTTATACAGGAATCTAAACCCAAGCTCTGATAGCATATGTAACAATCCGAATTTCGAAAGTCTGAATTTTTTTCAAAATTCTAATCCATCGAAACCCGTGTTGGTTGCTCTGTTATCCTGAGATATAAAATATATTAGAGCTTAGAAAATATCTCACAGTGGAATGGATAAAATATAATCTAATCAAAGTATAACCTTACCGTATGAATAATACTGCCTAACCAGTATCCAAAGCTATCATATCTCTGCCACAAATCTAACCTGCGAATATGGTATAAGGAGGGGGTCGGAACACAAGTTCTAGTGACGGGATTTAAACTATACATTTTGGATAACCCTACATACATCGTTCAATCACATTTCTTATTTATTAAGTTACTTGGGTTAACAACACTCAAAGCTTACACACACATCGTACCCATTTAATTCCCTTTGGATTAGCCTAATAAAGTATATATGTGTAGCTGCCACCAATATTAAGGTACACCCTATGGTACCCACTCGCACGGTCTCCACCGTAATGCCATAGAAATGTACGCAGTCCCCCATTCTACATTGGAGTGACGTATGGATCTCTATATAACAATGTTACGTTCCACATATATCTATCATTACTATGCCGCGTAAGTGTACGGACAACCAACTTTGATCGAATTAGATTCCATCATAAAGTAATACCCTTAAGTCTACGATACACCTCCCAGAGCAGACATGCATGTATCTAGACTTTCCCAAGTACGTATCGCCAATCATATTTGATGCCTTAATCGCACATAACCTCTAATGTGCACCGAGTTCCGTGGTAGGGCAATACAAGAAACACGGAACCCAGTCAGGAGATTTTCCATATCTGTACAGGCCCGCCTTTAAGGGCCTCAAAATACATATATCCCTCAGGTTTGTTTTTCATGGTGGTTATGGCCCCACCTCGGCCCCTCCCTCAACTAGTAAAGACTACAAGAGATAAGCGACTTGCTCCTACCAAAAAAAATCTAAACATTCAGTTGGCGTCTCCCCTCAACCACCGTGCCTCGATAGTGAAAGGTTAATGATATCCTGGGTTTAGCTCTAGTCTGTTCGCATCCCACTGGCTCCTGATGATAGGTACCCGACGATCTACTATCCTTATTTGTCCTGACCGTGGCTCCCGTTGAGGCGATCGCCAAATCACTCTAGTGTCACATCATCACAGCATTCTGACTGCAAAGCTACTTTTTCAGTCAAAGTCCACCACCTGGTAGTAACACGTAGACCCAACCTCTGCAAGCACAGCCTAAACATCTTCCACCGCACAGAGGACTACCAGGAGTACCTAACGTATCTCACGAAGCCACGTGCTTCCCCTTCCACTCCTTCGGAGATGATAGAATACTCAGAAAAACATGCGCTCCCCTCACGCCTCATGACACCACGATGATCTACACCATTGGGTTATTCACCCTCAAACGTGCGGACTAGTCCAAGTGCCTCACTTTAATATGTTATTAGACCATATGTCTAAACATTCCTTTATGCGCTTGCTTTACCTCATCAAGTTTCCATTTAAATTGGTTATTCCCATTCACATTGACTTCTTATTCAAGTTACCAAGCTACTCTTGCTTATTAATTTCGGTCTTATAATTTAACCCATTTAAGCCTATTAATAAGCCTACAACATGTTACTCTCTAGATTATGATCCAAGGTCTGCAATCCACAATCACTTTATATTCTTGTTTGATTTCATAGTTACCATAACATGTTCTACTTAATATGTAGTTAAGCATATCACGATTCATATGTTTTTGCTTAACATGTCAGTCATTATTTATGATTAAATACAACTTATTTCATTTCATAAGTTTGCCTCATTCTTTCTTATTTAATCATAATTCCATCTTATACTGTCACTACAACTTATCGTTGTTTTTCTCTTAACTAAGGTTTACTAATAAGTTCCCGTTTCATAAATATAACTTGTATTGTCCTTAACAGCGTATTTAAGATCCTCGTTCTCACAGATAACTTAATTTACAATTTAAGTACTTATCTTATTTCATAATTTATTCCAATTTCCTTATTGTTTATTATAACACAAGTTATAATCCCCACCTGCCCCTAGGACATGCCTACCTATTATATAACATTATCATTAATATAATTTCTTTATAATATGTTATTGTCATTCCCCGTTCATTCCATTTCTTTTACTGTTGTAATTACCTTTTATTCATTTCCATTAATCATAGTTAGTGCCATTTAATTCTATCCTTATATATATATATGTTTGCGTACTAGACCTCTCACATTAAGCCTATCACTTGTGGATGCTGGATTTGCCGGGCGATTCCGGGTAGACTTCTTCCACAAGTTGGCTTAATCTCATGTCTTAGCACCGTTACATGTTTTATCTACACACTAGACCTCTCACATTAAATTAAAAACTTGTGGATGTTGGATTTTCTAGGCGTTCCAGGAAGATTTCTACCCCAAGTTGAATTTAACCTCGTGTCTAGGTGCGTTACAATTTCTATTTATTGTAAATTTAGGCATATTATTCTTTCCATATTTTTACTGCAACCTATTTTACATGTCATCATATTAATCCCATTTAATGTCATATGTTCTTCCTAACATATAATTAATTTCATCTCAAAATAACATGTGATCGTTAAATCATGTAATTATTCTAATTTAACATGTAATCATTTAATCATGTAACTGTTCAAATCTAACAAATTAACATGTCATTTTCTTAATTCTACAGTTAATAATTCAAGTACATAATATGCCAGAAGTGAATCATGTAATTACAATAGTAATCGTTACACATATTTTAACAAGTTTGCATGTAACAAATTAACATGTGAATCTAACAAATTAACATGTGAATCATGTTATATTCACATGTAATCTTCTTATACGTATACAAATCTTCTAATGACCATTTTACGCATATATATATGCACAGTGTTGCACTGTTATTTGATTCTTGCCATATTTCTTTAATTGCAGGCTTATCTTGAACTTTATCTCTTGAGTGTGTGTGTATATATATATATATATATATGCATATATATACATATATATATTCTCATATATATACATATATTTTCTTTACTTCCTTATATGTATCTTTTCCTTATATGTGCGTTTATACATATTTTCTCTCATGACCATGTGTTATTTTGGCCGTTCTCATAAAACAAAAATATGACGACAGCGGTGATCGAACTTTGTACCTCTTGCATGCAAGTCACATGCTCTAACTAACTGGACTACAAAGGCTACTGTTAACAAGGCTTAGAACAATGGTAGTTATTGTTCTCTTCTTATTCCTTTTTTTCATGTTTGTTACAATATTTTATTGCATGAACCTTTTTCTTTTATTTCTCCTTTATTATTAATGCATAATCAGTGCATGCAACATATTTACATCACATGCAACCAATCCTTTCTTTTAACGCATGCATTACATTTTTAATTACATTAATATTTTCTTCTTTTTCAGTGCATGTATTTATTACATGCAATCACATGTTATCTTTATTTTATTCTTCATATATATATATATATATATATATGAATGCATACATATACACGTATGCATTCTATTTAATTTTTAAATTGTCATAAAATGTGGGGTGTTACAATCAAGTTATACTCACTGGGTGGTAACGCATAGACCAAACTCTGAGAGTACAACCTGAGCATGCACTGCAATAAAGGACCACCACGGAGTACCCTACCATGTACCTCATAAGTCGTGTGCTTCCTTCTGGTCCCGCAGAGCCAGTAAGTAGAATATCAGCAGAGTAATCAAATGGACATGCTCCTCTTGCGCATCTAGACACCACGATGATCTAGCCTGTTGGGTTCTTCACCTTCAGACGTGCGGACCTTCTCCAACCACATCACGTTAACGTGTTTATTAGACCCTATGTCTAAACGTTTAATTACGCGCTTGCTATACCTCATCCAATTTCCAGTTAACTTGATTATTTCCAATCATATTAACTATAACACCCCACGTCCATTAATGTCACTCACAAAGGGAATGCGTTAACTTCCGTGGAGGTTTTAAGTGAATATAGAACAGAAAAATTACAACAAGACAGATAATGAGTAGTACTTGGAAATCTAAAACTTTATTTCATTGCAGCGGAAATTAAACATGTTTGTTACATCATAAAACCATAAATCAGAGTCAAGTACAATATCCATCTTGATAAAACAAAATACATAACCCCATTACATAAATAGCCATTAAAGAAGATAACAAGCTGGACTTTACTTCAGCGGTCCAAGCTTTACAAAAGAGAGATAAAGCAATCCAATCAAACTTCGCTAGAGCTGGGCCCACCCTGAGGACCTGGAGGGGGGAAAAAGATAGAAATGGAGGGGGTCAGACATAAAGTCTGGCGAGTATGATAATTCTAACAATACTATTATCAAAATAATTAGACTGAGGCACAAGCTGGAAAATAAGGAAATGTCTATGAACTATTGGGTATGGAAGAGCAGATAAAGATAACGTTAAAGGCACACCTAATTACTAACGAATAATTACTACACTGCACCACACCAGTTGCCCTAAAGGTTTGATCCCACTCACCGAACTTAGAAATTATATAAATAGCTTTGTGTACCCCTAGCTGACTACATAGGTGCCGCCTGCCCCTACTCCGCTAGGTGTACCCCACTACCCACTTGCGATCGGCTCCCTACTCGTAGATACCCGTGCTGGTCCTACAGTGGGGTGTATCACACCCCTAAAGTGGCAACCCGATACAGCTAAAGAATGCACGGCTTATACCTACACGATGCAACAACGTCTTACCTACCAGCCCGAGCCCACACACGCATATGAAACCCGTTGGACTTGCGTTGCCACCGCTAACCCGTTTGGCCTCTTATAGTCAAGCCCAGTATGCGTGTCCCGTCCTCGACTTGGGTCGAGCCCACAAAGATATATTTGGGTTACTGGTTGAAATGAGCCCCCTTTACTTACCACAAGCTATCCACCTAAGCTTGTCCCCACTAGTACATCCCACTTAACCCTCTTAGTCATGTTCATTTACATGTGTGTTTGGTTAAGTCTTACTAATCGTATTTCAAATGCCACTAAAGGCACCCACTAGATTCCTCATGCCACCCAAGGCACCTACTTAACCCCCATGTCCCACTTCACATGTTTATCTGGTTAAGTATTTCTTAATTCATTCAGGCCATAACCTCATAAAGACCTCTCACATTAGACTGGCATTTATGGCAGCTGGATTTGCCGGGCGGGCCCGGGCAGTCTTGCACCATAAAAGAGTCTAACCTCGTGTCTTTACAACTTTTATTCTTTAATTTGGGCCTAGGACCTCTCACATTGGGCTGACATTTGTGAATACTGGATTCGCCGGGCGGGTCCGGGCAGTTTTACGTCACAAATGAGTCCAACCTCGTGTCCTAAGCATTGATTAACACTTATAATCTTTCACCCCAGTTTTAAATATATCCCTATTCAAATCATTAATTAATTCCAATTTTAATGATGTCCACAATTGACTCAATTATGGCCATCCACTTATGGTATGCAAAATCATATCAATTGCACCCTAATTTCTTAATATTAAATCCTTAATATTACCCCTACCCCACGTTAGACGTTCGCTTATTCAACGCAAAATATACGTTAGACTCGAATAGTCTGACTCATAGCACAAAGATAAATTATCACAACATATAGACAAATAAAATAGATCAAATCATAATAGGGGTGAAACTTGCATAAAACTACACATGTCATGGATCTAAAGGTGTCAACTTGTTTGGTTAAATGTCACAACTTACATAATATGATCATAACCCAAGTTCATGTATAAACTTGCATATGTGGTTTATGCAACATAATGATGGTGAAAACTAGCATCTAACCCATAGAACTCACACATGTTATAACCTAATTTTAGATCTAAATAGATGTCATAGGATATGTGAGATTATACATACTAATCAATCTAAACTTGCATAGGTACATGTGATTTATCACGTGAATCATCATAGCCCAAACATATATATAATCAACATCATGATTTGATCAAGCATAAGCTAACTATAACATAAATAATAACATCACGACTTTGTAACATCGCAACTTAGCATAGAAACTTTCAACATATATAACATCATCATCACATAACATAGGATTTACAACATACATGATAGCATAAGATTTACAACATATATAATCAATAATTCACACCATCCTCTTATAATCCATATCACAACTTAATCTAATTAGTTTGCTAATAATCTTATTAAAATCATCATACTCACAATTAGAAAAGAAAGAGAGTTTTTATTTGCTTTAGAGTTGAGTAGAATTAGAGTTTTGATTAGATTTCTTCCTTCTTAGTTGGCGGCGGCTACACTGAGTTCCATGGCGATGGCATGACGGCGGCTATTCTATTTTTCATGTGATTTTAGAGTGAGAGACTACCTAGATATATATAGAGTTTAGGATTTATTTAGACCGTCAGATCAACTCAGAACTAACCTGAACCGTTAAATTAGCCAACTCAGCCCTAAAGACACATCAGCAGCTCAAGATTGGGCCCTGCCAAAACCTGGCCGACTGGACCAGGTCGACACCCAGGTCGACTGCGCAGTCGACCTGGTCCTGGTGGTGTCGACTGCCCAGTCGACCTGGGGTGCTGGGCGGGAAATTTCCCGCCTAGCCTGTTTGACTTCGAATTTTGAATTTTGAATTTTCTGAAACTTCCGATGGCCATATCTCCTTCATACGAAGTCCAAATCACGCAAACTCGGACTCTATTTCAACCAGAATACCGAGACAAACACAATGGCGCAACCCGTTTCCCGCAATTCTCACGTCTGAGATTAGTTATTCTTTGATTTGTGAATATTAATATTAACATAATTACGGGGTGTTACATTCTCCCCTCCTTAAAGGATTTCGACCCCGAAATCTTCAAGTCAAGAAGAATGTATATCCGAACATCCAATCGTCCATCCACTCAACCATCAAACACAGGCATCCATTATCCTTATAGACTACTAATTCTTTCATGTTTTAATGCAAAGTGTGTGTATATGTCCATATCTAATGCAAAATCAGGCGGTCCACTGATTCAGTTGACCTCCTTAATGCAAATCATGATAGTGCCATGCGTCCATTATGTGTGCAAAAGTTCCTTAATGCTACATATTATCTCTATATGCGTGCACAATCATCATATGAATACAACATCCATATGATAAAAAAATCCTCATACATCTATTTTACTAAATACAGCCATATATATGCAATATGCAATATGAATTGACTGAGCCGATCTAGTGCCTAATAGTGTGTGTATATGCGTCCACGAGCAACCACTAGCAAACACTTGCATCCACTTTGCATCCATCATACATGACATGTCTCAAGCACATGTTTCAACCATAGGATTATCCTAACTAAAGGTCAAAGATACTGCGAGAGGACATACTAAAGATAAGATAAGTACAAGCTAAGCGATAAAGGAGAAACTAAAAGACATACCCTCAAAAAGAAAAGGGTACAACGAACACATCTTCTCTTCTGTCTCCCAAGTAGCGTTGCTCTCGTCATCTCCACATTGCACTTTAACTAGTCTGACCTCTCGATTCCTCAACTTCTTGATCTCCGACCCAAGAATGCATGTAGGAGCTCGTCGAATCGTCGCATCACGCTCTATCTCCACCTCTCTAAGCAAGGTTGGCTCTACCACTTTCGCGGTCTCGTGCAAGCATTTCCTCAAATGTGATACATGGAATGCGTCGTGTACACCACTAAGTCTCTCAGGCAACTCCACTCTATACGCCATCTGTCCAATCTTCTCCTTAATAGGAAACGGCCCTACGAACCTTGGTGCTAATTTCCCAACGGACCCAAAGCGAAGAACGTTCCGTAACGGAGACACTTTGTAAAGACCATGTCCCCAACATCAAACTCAAGATCTGTTCTCCTTTTGTCTGCATAAGATTTCTTCCTATCTTGCGCCGTCTTCAGCCTTCTTCGAATCAAGTCGATCTTTTCCGAAGTCTCTCTAATCATATCGGGCCCAAGTAAGATCTTATCCGTAGATTCCCACCAACATGTAGGTGAATGACAAGGTCGTCCATAAAGAGCTTTGATAGGTGCCATGCCAATGCTAGATTGAAAGCTGTTATTATATGCGAACTCTACCAACGGAAGATGCTCTTCCCATGTTCCGCCAAAGCCTAGGATACATAGCCTCAAAAGACCCTCTAGAATGCGATTCACCCTCTCAGTCTGGCCGTCCGTCTGAGGATGATACGCGGTGCTCAAACATAACTGAGTCCCTACCGCCTCTTGCAAGCTCTTCCAAAATTCGCTAGTGAAGATAGGATCACGGTCGCTTATTATGTTAGAAGGAACACCATGCAAACGAACTATCTCTCGAACGTATATAGAAGCTAACCATGGAGCAGTCCTCTTACTCTTCACGGGAATGAAATGGGCCCTCTTAGTAAGTCTGTCTACTACAACTCAAATCCCCGTATTACCTTTCCTTGATCTTGGTAATCCATCCACAAAGTCCATCGAGACACTTTCCCACTTCCATAGTGGAACCTCCAATGGGTGAAGCAACCCACCAGGTTTCTTTTGCTCCGCTTTTACTTGTTGGCACACCAAGCATCTAGCAACATACTCGGCCACATCCCTCTTCATACCGGCCCAAAAGAAAACTCGCTTCATGTCTTTGTACATCTTGTCCCCGCCGGGATGAATGGTCATCTTCGAATGATGTGCTTCGTCAAGAATAGCCTTCCTCAAACCTTCATCTTGAGGTACACAAAGTCTACTATCCCTACGTAACCAACCCTTATCATCTAGGGTATACCTACGGAGATGGCTTGATGACTCCCCTCTTTTGAGCTTTTGTACTAACTCAACCAACTGTGGGTCGTCTCGCTGTGCCTCACCAATCCATCCCAAAAGCGTAGGTGTGACCTCCAAGGATGCTAGCAAACTGGGTACAAAGTCAACGGAAGGTCTAAAGTCAAACATAGAGATGAATTCTAAGTTTCGCCGTTCAACAAACAACGGACTCAAGGACAACCTTTTCCTACTTAAGGCGTCTGCCACCAAGTTACCCTTGCCAGGTGTATATGCTATTTCAAAGTCATAGGACGCTAAAAATTTCATCCACCTTTGCTGCCTTAAGTTCAAGTCCTTCTGAGAGAATAAGTATTTTATAGATTTGTGGTCAGTGAATAATTCAGATATCTCGCCAAGTAGATAATGGCGCCAGGACTTAAGCGCGAAAACAATTACGACTAACTCTAGGTCAAGTGTAGGGTAATTTTTCTCATGCACCCTTAACTGCCTTCCACCATAGGCTATTACCCTTCCCTCTTGCATTAAGACTGCGCGTAGTCCTGTCCCACAAGCATCGGTATAAACAGTAAACAGCTTACTTCCGTCTGGCAGCACTAAGACTGGGGCTGAAGTCAAAGCTCTCTTCGAACGTTGGAACGCATCATCACAATCTACGTCCCATGTGAAAACTAGGTTCTTCTTCGTCAAACGTGTTAATGGAGCTGATATCTTTGCGAAGTCTTTGATAAACTTCCTATTGTAGCCAGCCAACCCATGAAACTCCTTACTTCGGTAGCATTTTTAGGGCCCTTTCAATCTTGGATGACCACCACCTTCTCGGGATCCACAGCTATCCCTTCTTTGGAAACCACGTGCCCTAAGAATCGCACTTCCTCTCTCCAGAAGTGACACTTAGTAAATTTAGCTTTAAGGTTATGCGCTCGTAGTGCTCTTCTTCATTCTTAGAAAAGATCAAGATGTCGTCTACAAAGACCACTACGAATTTATTAAGGTACTCCCTAAACACCCTACTCATCAAATCAACAAAGTATGTGGGGGCGTTTGTCAAACCAAAGGCCATCACTAGCCATTCATAGAAACCGTCCAGATTCCTAAAGGAACTCTTGTCAATGCTATCCTCAGCCACTCTCAACTGATGGAAACCAGTGGCTAAGTCCAACTGCGAAAACACTGAGGCGCCAACTAACTGATTGAAGAGATCGTCAATCCTCGGCAGTGGGTGCCTGTTCTTCATAGTAAGCTTATTAAGTTCTCTATAGTCCACACAAAGTCTAAGGGACCCATCCGCCTTCGTGGCAAATACTACTGGAGCACCCCACTCCGATATACTACGTCTTATGAACCCCTTCTCAAGCAACTCCTTCACTTGCTTATTGAGTTCCCTCCTTTCACGAGGAGCCATGTGGCGTACTGGCAAAGATAATGGTTTTGCATTATCCACAAGATATATTTGAAAATCTATCTACTGCTTCGGAGGCAAGCCCTTCACCTCCTCAAACACATTCGAGTATTCTCGGGCCACTCTAACAGATCGTAGATTTTCCACCGACGCGTCAAGCGATTCTAGATAACTTAGCATAACGGAATTTATGGGATTACAAAAGATTTCGAGAGCGTTACCAAGGCGAGTCATAAGCCTAACTACTCTCCTTTCACAATCAAGAACGACCCCATTTCTAGATAACCAATCCATTCCTAAAATTAGCCCATAGCCCGTGAAGCCCAAAACATAAGCATCACATCTAAAATCAACGCTAAGTATAGAAATTTTCAAATCCAAACATATCATGGACAAATAAGCTGAGCCCCCAATTGGATTTGAAACAACTAAGGGATCCTCTACGAAACTGGTGTTTAAGTGCAGTGATTCATAATGATGTAGAGATAAACGAATGCGATGCGCCCGAATCGAATAAGGTACGGACAGGATGATCAAACAGAAAAACTAAGCTTTCAACAAAAATGGTTCTACCTCGTTCTTGCATCGGTGGGACCGCGAGAGCCTGAACTTGTCCCCTTGCCTGCCCTGGTGCCATAAGAGCCTGCACCTGTCCTCCCGAGGTAGACCCTGCCTTATGCCCCTTCTTTGGGCAGTCCTTCACTACATGTCCCGCTTTACCACAGTGAAAACAGCCAGTCTTTCTTTTCTTTCTGCAATCCTTACTGAGATGGCCTGGTGTCCCACAGTTAAAGCATCTTTTCTTTCCTTTGCCATTATTGTCTTTACCACCCTTCTTATTTTGCTGTTGTGGTTTCTTCTGATCCCCTTTCTTCTCGGGTGCCTTATTAGCATTAGCGCCTTTCTCCTCGTGCATGAGTGCCATGTCTACTAGCTTCTCAAAGGTGGCCCCCATAGGGATGTGGGTCATAGCCAACCCTTGCAACGACTCATTCAAGCCTTTAACGAACCTCAGAGTCTTCTTCTCCGGCGTGTTCACTAAGTCCAAGCCAAACCTTGCTAACTGATTAAATTTGTTGACATATTCTTTCACTGATGAGCTTCCTTGCTTCAATGTCGAGAACCTTTCCATATATAGATTCTCTTCTGCCCTTGAGAGAAACTTTGCCTCAAACCTACGTCTGAAATCCGCCCAAGAATCAACAGGACGCTCCCCATTAGTGACCTCCCACCAAAACGATGCCTCTCCCTTCATTAACCAAGCTGCTAATTTGACTTTCCTCCCTTCTTCTACTTCAAAGATTTCTAGCAATTCTTCCACCTCCTTAAGCCAATCTCTAGCTTCCACAAACGTTTCTAACCCTTGAAAAGGTTTTCCACCCATAGCCTTAAATTCCTTGCATGTCTTTGCAAAAGTATCAGCGCGAGGAGGGGGAGGAGGAGGAGAAGGAGCGGGTGCAACTGGTGGTGGAGGAACATTGGCTGGACCTGCAGCGGCCCTAGCTTCTAATAACCTCCTATACCATCCTGGTATCATTACACCCTTCGAAAGGTTAAGATCTTCAACCATGCTGAAACGAAAAAGGAAAGATTCAAAATGGAGAATTCGAAAGATAAAGATATATGGCTATTAGGGATTATGTTTTTCATAAAAACTTTTCTCTTTAAATTACTCATCAAGACATGTTTTTTTGAAAACACTTCTTCCAAAAATACTTTAGAAAAATAGTTTTTCTAAAAAATTTATCTGTTCTGGTAACCTTGAGCTCTGATACCACGTGTAACACCCCACGTCCATTAATGTCACTCACAAAGGGAATGCATTAACTTCCATGGAGGTTTTAAGTGAATATAGAACAGAAAAATTACAACAAGACAGATAATGAGTAGTACTTGGAAATCTAAAACTTTATTTCATTGCAGCGGAAATTAAACATGTTTGTTACATCATAAAACCATAAATCAGAGTCAAGTACAATATCCATCTTGATAAAACAAAATACATAACCCCATTACATAAATAGACATTAAAGAAGATAACAAGCTGGACTTTACTTCAGCGGTCCACGCTTTCCAAAAGAGAGATAAAGCAATCCAATCAAACTCCGCTAGAGCTGGGCCCACCCTGAGGACCTGGAGGGGGAAAAAAGATAGAAATGAAGGGGGTCAGACATAAAGTCTGGCGAGTATGATAATTCTAACAATACTATTATCAAAATAATTAGACTGAGGCACAAGCTGGAAAATAAGGAAATGTCTATGAACTATTGGGTATGGAAGAGCAGATAAAGATAACGTTAAAGGCACACCTAATTACTAACGAATAATTACTAGACTGCACCACACCAGTCACCCTAAAGGTTTGATCCCACTCACCGAACTTAGAAATTATATAAATAGCTTTGTGTACCCCTAGTTGACTACATAGGTGCCGCCTGCCCCATCTCCGCAAGGTGTACCCCACTACCCACTTGCGATCGGCTCCCTACTCGTAGATACCCGTGCTGGCCCCACAGTGGGGAGTATCACTCCCCTAAAGTGGCAACCCGATACAACTGGAGAATGCACGGCTTATACCTACACGATGCAACAACGTCTTACCTACTAGCCCGGGTCCACACACGCATATGAAACCCGTTGGACTTGCGTTGCCACCGCTCCCCGTTTTGGCCTCTTATAGTCAAACTCAGTATGCGTATCCTATCCTCGACTTGGGTCGAGCCCACAAAGATACGTTTGGGTTACTGGTTTAAATGGGCCCCTTTACTTACCACAAGCTATACACCTAAGCTTGTCCCCACTAGTACATCCCACTTAACCCTCTTAGTCATGTTCATTTACATGTGTGTTTGGTTAAGTCTTACTAATCGTATTTCAAATGCCACTAAAGGCACCCAATAGATTCCTCATGCCACCCAAGGCACCTACTTAACCCCCATGTCCCACTTCACATGTTTATCTGGTTAAGTATTTCTTAATTCATTCAGCCCATAACCTCATAAAGACTTCTCACATTAGACTGGCATTTATGGCAGCTGGATTTGCCGGGCGGGTCCTAGCAGTCTTACACCATAAAAGAGTCTAACCTCGTGTCTTTACAACTGTTATGCTTTAATTTGGGCCTAGGACCTCTCACATTGGGCTGACATTTGTGACTACTAGATTCGCCGGGCGGGTCCGGGCAGTTTTACGTCACAAATGAGTCCAACCTCGTGTCCTAAGCATTGATTAACACTTATAATCTTTTACCCCAGTTTTAAATATATCCCTATTCAAATCATTAATTAATTCCAATTTTAATGATGTCCATAATTGACTCAATTATGGCCATCCACTTATGGTATGCAAAATCATATCAATTGCACCCCAATTTCTTAATATTAAATCCTTAATATTACCCCTACCCCATGTTATACGTTCGCTTATTCAACGCAAAATATACGTTAGACTCGAATAGTCTAACTCATAGCACAAAGATAAATTATCACAACATATAGACAAATAAAATAGATCAAATCATAATAGGGGTGAAACTTGCATAAAACTACACATGTCATGGATCTAAAGGTGTCAACTTGTTTGGTTAAATGTCACAACTTACATAATATGATCATAACCCAAGTTCATGTATAAACTTGCATATGTGGTTTATGCAACATAATGATGGTGAAAACTAGCATCTAACCCATAGAACTCACACATGTTATAACCTAATTTTAGATCTAAATAGATGTCATAGGATATGTGAGATTATACATATTAATCAATCTAAACTTGCATAGGTACATGTGATTTATCACGTGAATCATCATAGCCCAAACATATATATAATCAACATCATGATTTGATCAAGCATAAGCTAACTATAACATAAATAATAACATCATGACTTTGTAACATCGCAACTTAGCATAGAAACTTTCAACATATATAACATCATCATCACATAACATAGGATTTACAACATACATGATAGCATAAGATTTACAACATATATAATCTATAATTCACACCATCCTCTTATAATCCATATCACAACTTAATTTAATTAGTTTGCTAATAATCTTATTAAAATCATCATACTCACAATTAGAAAATAAAGAGAGTCTTGATTTGCTTTAGAGTTGAGTAGAATTAGAGTTTTGATTAGCTTTCTTCCTTCTTAGTTGGCGGCGGCTACACTGAGTTCCATGGCGATGACATGACGGCGGCTATTCTATTTTTCATGTGATTTTAGAGTGAGAGACTACCTAGGTATATATAGAGTTTAGGATTTATTTAGACCGTCAGATCAACTCAGAACTAACCTGAACCGTTAAATTAGCCAACTCAGCCCTAAAGACACATCAGCAGCTCAAGATTGGGCTCTGCCAAAACCTGGCCGACTGGACCAGGTCGACACCGAGGTCGACACCCAGGTCGACTGCGCAGTCGACCTGGTCCTGGGGGTGTCGACTGCCCAGTCGACCTGGGGTACTGGGCGGGAAATTTCCCGCCTAGCCTGTTTGACTTCGAATTTTGAATTTTGAATTTTCTGAAACTTCCGATGGTCATATCTCCTTCATACGAAGTCCAAATCACGCAAACTCGGACTCTATTTCAACCATAATTCCGAGAAGAACACAATGGCGCAACCAATTTCCCACAATTATCACGTCTGAGATTAGTTATTCTTTGATTTGTGAATATTAATATTAACAGAATTACGGGGTGTTACATTCACTTCTTATTCAAGTTACCAAGTTCTCTCCAAGCCCCTTATATCTCTAAGGAATGAGCCCCTCTCGCTTATTAATTTCAGTTACATAACTTAACCATTTTAAGTTTAATAATAAGCCCCTAACATGTTATTCTCTAGATTGTAATTCAAGGTCTGTAGTCTACAATCTTCATACATTATTATCCTATCATTCATTGTCCAATTTCATGTTATAATAACATGTTCTACTTTTTGTGTCATTAAGTAAATCTTGTTACAATCAGCAAGTTTCCTTTTAACATATTACTAAATTTATAATTAAGTATAACTTACTTCTTTCCATAAGTCTTCTTACTTCATTCAGTTATATGCCGCCTGAGTGGGCTTTCGCTTATTATTAATTTATTTTATTAGACTTCATAATTCTCTTATCTTAGTCTACCAATAATAATCCTACTTCATTATTTTTCATTAACCATGACATGGTTTAATGCAACCTCTTATTGTTTTTTACTTATTTACTTAGTACTCTTTAACTAAGGTTTATCAATAAGTTTCTTCCCATTTATTATAACCTATGTTATAATTTCCACTTGTTCCCTTGGACAAGCCTACCTATTATATTCTATTCTCATTAATACTATCACTTATAATAGGTAATATTCCTCGTTCATCACATTTTCTTTGGTTCTTTAACGTTAACCAAACTTTTACTGTTGTAACATACATTCAATTAATGCCATTCATTTATTCCCCATTATATACATATATTCATATATGTAAGTTTATGCACCAGACCTCTCACATTAAGGCGACCACTTATGGAAGCTGGATTTGCCGGGAGGTTCCGGGCAGACTTCTACCACAAGTTGAACTTAACCTTGTGTCTTAGTACCATTATTTACGGTTATATGTATGTTTATGCACCGGGGATCCAACATTATATTGAACACTTGTAGATGCTGGATTTGCCGGGTGGTTCTGGGCAAACTTCGACCACAAGTTGAATTAAGCTCATGTCTTAGTACAATTACAATTTAATTACTGTAAATTCACATACAAACTAGGCTTATTTCTCACTAATCCCTAATTTTACTGTAATTCTATTTTTTTACATGTCATACTTAATATCATATTAAGTCCATTTTAATTGATTATCATGTCGCATGTTCTTCCTAACAGGTAATTAACCGAACTTTAAAAGAGTTTTTTCCAATCATGTAATTATTCCAATCTAACAGATTAACATGTAATTATCCCAATTCTTACAGTCAAGGGTACACATACATAACATGCCAATTAACGGGTTCTAAGGATTGTTCTATATACAACATTAATCTTTTTGACATGTCCTAAACAATTTTAATACACAATTTTCCACAAATATCAACTGCTTAGCAGATTAATTATAACGGGGAATATAAACGATAAATACACAATTATTTAAAATGGCATAATTTTGATCCACTCGCCAAACAGCCTTCCAATCCATGAATCTGATCCAGATTTGTTGTTCTATGGCATCCCTAATTGAATCTATATCAAAAATATCCATGGAATCACAAATCTATAACTAAAGAAGGGGAAAACTGGAAGAAACCTATATAAACCAGATTCAAGGTATTTACCTTTTATTGATCAGAATTCTGAACACCTATTTGTGTGTGTATATATACATATATATATATATGTATTATTTTCCTCTAAATCTTGAATCAGAATTTCCTAAGACTAATTGTTCTATTTTCTGAAGAGATTTAAGGAGGAAGAAGAATGGCCGAGTCTAGGTAGCCTCTCAAAAAATATGAGAATTAGATTAGGCTATGCTAGCCTATTTATAAGTGTTCAAGAAAGTTTTGATCTTAATCGTACATGCAGTGCTGAGTCAGCAACGAATATGGTCTGAAAAACAATCTAGATTCGTCGAATGAATCGGCCTAGATCAGGGGTGGGTCGACCTACAGGTCGACCCAGCCACCTTGTCCAGGTGCGTGTTTCTTGCCGTATTTGACTTTTTGATTTAGACATTTGATTAATATGCCCATTATACCTTCTTTGATTTAGTTTATACCTATTTTGAATCACTGTTGCGTTTGAGTTTCAAATTTATGCATGTGCATTTGAATTTTGTGTGTGTGTATATATATATATATATATATATATATATATATATATATATATCTATATATATATGTGCAACCCTTGTTAAATTTTCAAAATTCAAATGGCGCTTACTCTATCATTAAATTCTTACCTATTTTCATTGATTGCAGGTTTACTTTGAATTTCTCTTTCATATGTATATATGTTTGCACACATATATGCATATATTTAAGTACACATGTATACATATATTTTTATGTTCATTTTTATGTGTAATTTTTCTTATATGTGCATTTATACATATTTTACTCTTAGAACATATGTTATTTTAGCTGTTTCTCTAAATTATAAATATGGCGCTGACAGGATTCGAACTTGCGCCACTCTCTTGGAAGTCAGATGGTCTTATCAACTGGACTACATAGGCTCTTGTTAATAAGACTAAAAACAGTAGCGGTCATTGTTCTTTTCTTATACATTCTTTTCATTTTTGTTTTAATATTTCATATAAAGGTATCTTTCTCATCTTAAATCCGTTTTCTGCAATCCACAGGTCTAAATTGATCAGAAAATCGCCACGGTCGCAATGATGCTAATCTTATGACCAAATTCTGATAGCTTTTCTAATTTTATTTTATTATTTAACTAAAAATGCGTGGTGCTACATTCTCCCACCTTTAGGAAATTTCATCCCCAAAATTTAGTGAGGGTAAAAATTAAGTAATTCCTCGCATAATTCACAACTAATAGGTGTACATCCAATTTTGCAACCATCTACGCGCTAGTGCCAAGTGTAATTGTAACATCACAGATTTTTGAATGTTAATAACGAATATTTAAATCTGTTTAAATATTAATTTGGTGATATTAAGGGAATTTATATTGAATTATCTATTTAAATGGAAGTCGAATACATATACATATTTATAATATAATTAAAACGAGCCCGAAATGCCGTGGTAGTTTGTAATTTTTGATTTGAACTTTGATTAAATATACAGGATCCGATATAAGTCGGATTCAGTGAAATAAGAAACGTTTGAACCGATTTGATTATATTTTTCTAACAAAGGAGAAAAATAGAGAATTTATATTATAGATTGTCAGTTATATCCAATTCAAATTTCTAAATAGTCGCTATAGAACTCCGTTAATGAACGATAACGTGTACTTAATGATTTATTTTGATAACGACCTCCGTTTTCGATGAAACAAAATTTATTTTGCAAATGAAGTCCGTTTTTAACGAAATTAGTTTTATTGGGAACGTAATGTCAAATTATAGCATGACATCCAATTTCATAATTTTTGGAGTTTGCGTGTCTTGGTGCAAATTTTAATAGTCAACGTTGAATAAAGACTTGTATAATATATAAACCTCTATAAATCAAACCCTTCCCTAAATGATAACAACAACAATAAATTTCTTTCTATCACTTCAGGAACATTTTACAAAGCTAACATTTTGTTTCTGTATGTGAAACAAGGAACAAAAATGGGTACCACTCTAATAAAATAAAAAATAAACTATACACTAGTCGAACAAAACATCTATTTTTAGTAGGGTTATATCTTTTCAAATGAGGACAGCTAATTGAAAAGAAAACTCAGTTTTCTTTCAACGCGTGAGCTAAGTAGGAGACAAAGGCTTATATCAAAATCAATCCATGTCATTCTTCTGCAAACCCAACATTTCTTTCAGCTATGCTATACCCTACGATGTACTGATTGAGTGACTTCGTTCTTATCTGTTCTCTCATCTCTTCCTATAAATAGGCAATGCGGCTCCTTCGTTTTTCCCGGCTCATGAAACGAAAACAAATACCTCTTTACACTAAAATTTTAACCTACCTAAGCTACTGATATCAATGGAGAACCAGTACACATCAAATAACAATGAAGAGAATAGTGGGATGTTTCATTTTGGCTTGAGATTCAGGTCATGGAAGTGTGGGAAGCAATTCCAAAAAATGGAAAGCGAAGTTGCACTGGTTCATGCATATAGGAGGGATGCCGTGAAACAATATTAGGAGGGGACGGTTGAACGCAAGCAGTAGAAGTTGTACAGGGCATTCGTGACTGGAATGAACATTGGAGTGTGGGGGGAGGTTACAATGGTTTGGCGGTCGAGCGGTAGTGATGGAGTTAGGCAAGCGTGGTGAAGTGTTTTAGTTTAATGATGTTTGAAGAAATATAAAGAAGCAGTGGGAGAGAATAGTTGAAAGGAAGAAAACAAAATATATAAAACAAAGGCAGGAGAAGAAATATGAAACAACATGAGAGAGGGAATGCATGGTTGCGGAATAGCAGCGGTACGGTGAAGGAGCTAAATCCTCTGTCATGAACGTGAAGTAAGCAAGAAGAAAGGAGGTGCTGTTAACTGAGAAAGTGGGGTTTAACAGTAGCAAATGGAAGTGCCTAGATGTCACAACATAAGTAATATTTGGTATAAATTACTATTACTGTACATATATAGCATAACCTTAACATGGCTGATTACCAATTTAAATAACGTTGGTTAAATATTTAGCTAATACAATAATATATGTATATTAAGTTCCTAATAAAATATATACATGCGACTGTATATTATTCGACCTCAAATGTTTTGGAACGTGTTTTTGGTAATAGGTAAAGGGAGAAAGAGAACGTTATTATATATACCTATATGTAAGTGCATTTAGTATACAAAATTAAGGTTTTAAAAGAAGACATGTAGTTTCGAACTATCCTGAAGTACATGTCTAAGTACATATTTAACGGTGCCTAAGTGTTTAATCAGAAAACATTATTGAAGTTTTTATAATATTAATATTAATAATTGCACACCGTATTAAACACATAACTGTTATACAGTAATAGAGTCTGATGAAACAAATGATGTCGGGTCCGTACGAACAAGCACGCTGTGATGAAGCTGGTTTATCAGAATTGACAACTGCTAGAATTTTTTATTTAATTGAACATCTTTTTAATTTAATTAAAACATACTGTCCAGCAACAAATGGAAACCAAGGTGAGTTCAACTCACTCAGTTTATCCCGTTTATATTTTATAAACCGGGCTTCTATTTTGTGTGCACTGTTGACTAATGATTGATGGTTTGATGACTGTTTGAATGGATGCTGAATATTTTAAATATTCATTGATTAAATTAAACATCTGTTTAATTTAATCGAATTAAATTTTTATTTAAACGATTAAATTCCAAACGAGGTAACTAACCTTGTTGGTTACATTTATAATTTTATAAACGTATTAGATAAATAATTGGATGTTTGAATGGGCATTATAAATTGATCATTGATTGTTATTAGTTGACTGTTATTTCTGTTTGCCATGAAAATTATATTGCCGTAATCCATTGTGATGCAGGGAAGGACAGGTTGGAGGGATCCAACCGGATTCCTCAAATATGTTATTTATATTCATATGAACTATTTAACCAGTATGATTGAAAGATGGATTTATCATTGATATTTGAAAGAAAATTCAACATTTGATATTAACCAATGGATGCTGTTGGTTGAGTTATTGGCAACGGTTGGCCTAAAATGAACCATTTTATGAACATTGATTTATAATCAGGTAAATCGATGGAGATAAGGTTATAAGAATGTATTATAACCAAAATGAATTTTTAAACCCATTTGATGTAGGTTGTTTGAATAATGGTTTATTAAAGGAATATAAATAATTATTTTTATCTAGAAATATAAAATTGAATATATAAAGAAAATTCTTATGTTGGTGAGTGTTATAAGCAGATGAGCATGGATTATCCAAATGGTTAAGGTTCGGATTAATTATTCCAATTTAAAAATTAAATGTGGTTATTTAATTTAGTTAGATGGTTAATTAAATTAAGTGGAATTATTTAAAACTAATTTTATAAATAAAATTTAAAAAAAGGACTAATGGATATGGTTAACGGATTAACCTGGTTTTGAGGTAATTAAGTAAATTGCTTGAAAGAGGATTGATTACTAGAAACAAATTATTAAAATGTTAATTATTGTTATAACTTTAAAAGGAAAATAAACTATTTTATTAATAGTTAATGATTAAGTAAACTTTTAAATGAAAAGGAGTTGAGGATAATTTTTGAGGTAATGATCTGGTAACCGAAACACGATTAATGGAGTCGAATAGGGTATTAAGCCCTTGTTATAATTGAAAGGATTTTCAAAAAGTTTATGTAACAACCCGAAAATCTGGGCCAGTTTAAAATTTTTTATTTTGGCAATTTTAGCGAATTTTGATTATTTAAAATGAATTATTTTAAATAATATTGACGAGAAATTTATTTTGAATGGAAATCCAATGTATATATTATATACGTCGTCGTTAGAATATAAATAATTATATATATATAATTATAAAAGGAATTGAAAATGGCGCGGTAGTTCGATAATTCGATTTCAAACTTCAATTGAATATACCGGGTGCAAAACAATCCGGATTTTAGTGAAACCAAAAACATTACGATCTAATTGATAATATCTTCCCAACAAATCCGAAAAATTGAAATTTCATAGTGGGAATCAAAAGATATGCCCAGTTGAAAATTCTGAATGGTCGCTATGGAATTTATATATATTTTAATATATATAAAGGCCCTTGAAAAAGGAAATTTTGCAAACGACCTCGGTTTTCGACGAAACCACTTTTGTTGGATCCGGGATGTCAATTTATTGCTAAGATGAATTTTCAATAATTTTCTGAATCAATATGTGAGCGTGACGGAGTTAAACGTGTTTTAACAGTTTCAATTAAATTCGGGTCGACCAGAAAATGACCATTTTTCAAACGGTCTGAGAATTTGACGAAATTAGTTTTGTTAGGACCGTATCGTCAATACGAAGCTAGAAATAATTTTTCTGTAATTTTTCGAGTCTGCATGTGGCCCTGGTAGGTTGAAATGTACGTTTAAATTGAATATATAAAGAATTATACTTTGATTTAAATGAAAACTGATTGTAACAGCCGAATTGGCCTACGATACATATCCCATTGTGTTCGGAATGGGAGTAATTAGCTAGGGGCGACAGTCGGTGGGCCTCGTTTGGACTTCGAATGAAAACTCAACTTTAGTGGAGAAAAATTAAATAAATTAATTAAATAAAACTCCTTTTTCACTTAACCCCTCCTCCACTTGGTCAACGCCCCCCCTTAATTCCCTAAGCCCGATTTCATTTCATAAAATAAAATATAAAAAAAGACTCGAACATCTCGACGGAATCCGCTCCTCCCATCATCGTTCGCCGCTCCGCCCAATCCTTCATAAGTGTCAGTCCATCGCCTCCCCGCTCCCATCGATGCCAGCCTCCATCGCGAGTTCGAAGATCTCGCGAGCCCGTCACCATTCGATACTCCGCCAATCGAAGTTGCTTCCCCCACCACCGATTCGAGACAGCCTCGGCCACCACCCTCCGACGCAAAAGCCTGCAGCGCCGCCCCCCTGTCGCTCCACCACCCGGAGATCATCCAAGCGCTACAACCCTCAAGAGGCCCCACCTCGACCTAAAGTTGCTCGCGGTTTGGAGCGTCATTGTTCGAAGGATGGCTCGGCAGTTTCTAGGGATCGAGAGAAGAAGATGAAGGCTGTTCAAGCCTGAGGACCGGTTTGAGAGATTAAATCAAGGTAATGAGCGAATTTAAATTAGATTCAAGCTATGATTTTTAGTTTAGAAGGGTAGGATTTTTAATGATGAAAAGTTATGATCTTTAACCATGAAAAGATTTAATTTTTAACCATGAAAAGATTTAATTTGTAATCATGAGAAGATTTAATTTTTAATTATATAAAATTATGATTTTTATATATATATGTATATATAAGTGTTATAGAAATACGATTTTTGTATAAATAAATTAGTGTTAAAAATAATATTTTTGAAAGTGAAAAGCTAAGATTTTTAGTTTATAAGAAAATATATAATTTTTAGTTATATAAAAATACCATCTTTAGTTATATAAAGATAAAAATTTTAGGTAGAAGAAGATATGAATTTTATCGAAATGAGCTAGTTATAGAAATTAGATTGTTAGAGTAGAAAAGTTTGGATTTTTATAATATATAGAACATTATAAAAATACGATTTTTATAATATATGAAGTGGTGTAAAAGTTGAATTTTTATATATGTAGCGCTGAGATCACGGTGAAGAATACAACGCATTGGAGACCGCACGACCAAATTCTACCTAAGAAGAGTCGAGGCATATGGTTTAGCTAATCGGTGAGAACTTCTCACTCAAAATTCTCTTTCTAGTTATATATATATACTAGGATGCAGACGGTGTTTAGTAGCACCCGACACCCGTCATCCACAGACCATGGATGGCTTGTTTGTTAAATTGTTTGGTTGTGTAGTTGGTTAGATTATTTGGTTTGAATTGAATTGTTTGGTGAAATGAAATTGATTTGATTGATGTGTGAATGGCGTAGGCCTTCACTAGACTGGGGATAAGGCTAGGCCTTGTCCCGTTCCTAGTATTGTGCCGTTATGCCGCCAAAATTTACTAAAAATAATTTAGAAAAATAAAATAGTTTGATCGTTAAAAATATAATTTTTAACGTGAATGTGAATAAATAAATATTCATATACAAACCGGACGGTTTGTTTATGTACACCTATTTGAAGGACATTGATTGGGACGATAAATTTTACACATCGCCCCACTGCACAAATAAAAATCTGTGTGTGATTGCTGGAAACCCCACACGGGTATTGGGATGATATTTGACGTACACTAATCCCGATTGTTTAATTGTACGTCGATCGATTGATTGACAGGCTGTTATAAGCGTTGAATATTTATATTTGATGCTTATACAGTGTAGAATGCACCTTGGATGATGGTTGATTATTCATCGTTGTTGATATATTCATGTGTTGTAGAAAATCCATATAATTAACATTATCTGGTAATTAATTGGGCCTCATTCCAGTTTTAAAATAGGAATATTTGAAAAAGAAATATTTGAAATAGAATATTTGAAAATAGGAATATATGAAGCCATATTGATTAGATTGACGCCATTTTGACGTGAACGATATTTATATCGATTTTATTCATTTTATAATGAATATCGAAAGTGATTTCAAAATCTGATATTTTGAAAAAAATTGAATAAAAATAAATTCGAATTGAAATGGAATAAAAACGAATTCGAATTGAAATGGAATAGAAATGAATTCGAATTGAAATTGAATTGAATTGAAAACGAACGGAAATTGAATTAGAAATCAATTTGAAATGAATTTAAAACGAATTTATATTAGAATATTCAATTTTGATTTGAAATTAAATATGAAGTTGAAACCGTTTTGAAAATGGATTTAAAACGATTTATAAAGCACGTTTTAAATTGAAATGGACGAAGTATATATTATATATATTATATAAATGGCCTGAATAGAATGCGCTGCACCGCGGCAGTTCGCGAATTTCGACTATTAACTTCGAACGAATATTACGGGAGATCCGACCGTCGGATTCTCCTGAAACCGGAACCGTTGGGTTCGTATCAAAACGAGCTTTCTAACGAATATTAGAAATTTGAAATCTAACGGTTGGATTTGGAATTATGTCCAAATCAAATTTGAAAAAGGTCGCTGTAAGTGCAGTTCGATGACCGTTGATGGAAATCGACTGTACGGGCCTTGATAAAATTATTAAAAATAGTAACAATTTGTGTAAAATCATAAGAAATGATTTGGGAAAAATCGGGATGAAGAACTCCATATTTGAAAAGATAAAAATAGGTTTTTATCGAAATGAACCAGTTTTGAACTAGAATTATAATTCTATTTATTTTTAAATAAATAAATTGAATTTGAAATGGTTTTGAAAATAACCAGAATTTCCAATGATTGCATTGGAATGGATTTGAATAGAAATTGTCTTCGGAATATTTCGATGTTGGATTTCGTGATTATACAGATATTGTTATGGAAATTCGAAAGATATATCTATATATTGTTATTTCCAATACGATATTTGTTGGTCGTAGAATTTGATATTGAATATAAGCCGATATATTTTCTATTCAGAGCCTTGTGTTTAATATCAAATGTGATTTGGGTTTGTCGTGAATGGTATCTTCACTAACACTGTTCTTGAACCCAGTTGAGAAAAGATTAAATCTTTTTATTTAGATTTAATGAAGTGTACCAATTAAATAATATTTAATTGGAATTGAATTGATATTGATTTTTGGGTTTATCGTGGACAGTGTTTAAATTAACACTCGTTCTTTAACCCGATAATTAATGGAATGTGATTTTGGGTTTATCGTGAACTGTGTTTTTAATAACACCGATTCTTTAACCCAGTTAAAGATGAAAACTAAGTGGAGTTTTAATGAATCTTTAATTAGATTGAAATGATCGAGAATGGAGTATCACCAGTTTTGCTCCAGGCGATAGTCAAATCTTTAATTAGATTTGAACGAGAAATGGTAATTGAATTTACCAATAACACCGTGGTGTTAGAAATGAAGTAGGACCAGTTTTACTTCATGGGATTAATAGGTTGGGGTTGGGAAATTAAAACAAATGATTACTTCGGTAAGGTTCGTTAACCCCGACTAGTTGAATCAAATTCAAAAGAAGATTTGAGAATAAATTTTAATGATTTATCTTGGATAAAATTAATGGGAACCTTTCCCTATGAATGTGAAAGTTAGAAACGAACTGTCGGTTAGCTAAGCAGAATGGTTTTCTGGATATTGATCTGATGTTGGTTTCGGCCTTCGGGGTTAATATTTGGGGAATTATTCTCTTGATTAATTTACAGTTAGTGACTGATGAATTGGAATGAGGCGTATGCTGTGTTTGTGTAACTCTTATTTAAAATATACGCGAGTTATTCGGAAAGACCGGGTTTATCCCATTCTGAATAACTAATACGACGATAAGTCGAAGATGAAGACGATGGTCGAAGACCGGAGGTCTTCACGTCGTTTGGGTGATTACTGATGATCTTGATTGGGATGTACACCCAAGAAGATGGAAACAGTTGGTGATCGTCCAGACGTACATGGAGATCGATGGATATGCGAGGAAAGTGCCTCCGGTTTCGTTTAGACCTAGAACGGACTTGTAAATGGACTGTGTGTCTGACATTGGATTTTAGTCCGTGTGACTGATCTCTATTAAATATATATCTGTTTGGCGGCGGAGAATTTATTCTCTTGCTTAACGCCCTTCTCTGAGACGTACGAGCTCAGGGGTTATATATTGATGGATATCAAACGCATGGAGTGAATTGCCTGTGTGGCATGCTAGGATGCAATTGATCGAGGCTTCTGTTGAAAAGCAAAGTCTTGTGGTGATGATCAAAGCACAGCCTGTGTGGCACGGCTTTGTGTAACGTGAATTCACGAGCCTCACACCCCGGTTGTGAACCAAAAACGGAAGAGGACCTCAGGGAGGGCATGCGTTTCTTTCTAGCTAGGGTTGTGTCAGTGACCTACCAGCCCTGGCATTTATATACTTTTCACTTGTGTGGTTGTTGCTGTTGCGAGGCGCCTCGGTTAGATCGGACGGTCCGAGTCCGATGGAGCCATTCGTTGGCTCGTTTACGCCCCAAAGGGCGGGGAAACGTAGTGTTCAGGAATTTTAATCCACATCGGTGGACCGGCCCTGACGATTCAAAGGCTTGACAGAGTACTTGCCTGAGGCTCGGGCTAGAGAGTCTCGAATCGGTTGAGGACTATCTTTTGCCTCGGTTCATAGACGGAAATCCAATTTCTAAATACGCGACTTTGCGATTTTGATTGTATAACCTATATATGGCGACATAGTGTTATGGGGAATTCATGCCGCCTATGATTGATACTTATGATTTGAAGTTGTTTTATACACTATACACTTATAATAGTATCAAATGATTTCTTTTAAACGTATCAAGCATTCTTGGCTATTATAAGGTAAAAACCCTATCCCCCGGCTTGCGTTGCATTGTATGATAGGACCTGGGTCTTATAATAGCTTCATTTTTCTTTATTTAGCATTGCACTGTTGT